>JAUZNC010015882.1:0-27511 GCA_034780395.1 Vannuccia rotundouncinata | reverse complement strand
GTATGTATATAATACATATAGTATATATATACTGATCGATTGAATATTACTATACGGCAAATTCCATTTGTACTTTGCACTTTTCTCTATATATCTTGTTAGGTAAGTTTGATGCAAAATATAAACGCTATTACATGATACACATCGTTCAGTTTTATCGGATGTCATAAATTGATCTACATAAATGGGTACTGGAACAATGTGCATACCTATATAATATTATGAGATTACATATAACCTTTGAAATTGAATACATATAACTGGGATCAAAAGGTTAATCCACACCTAAAAATGTATGTGCGTTCTGATATTTCAAAGATTAAATATTTATAATAATATGTATTCTTTGTATTCTAACCTGAATTAATGTTTGTATGAAATTTATAGTCAAGTTGACTGATAAATATAAAACCTCATATAAACATAGTCACATAATAATTATTAGTTCTGTCCTATTACCAGCTTAATTATTAATTCTTTATTGTGTTACAACCCAATATATGATAAATTTCTAAGTGGTAGTTTTCAAGCACAACCACAAAACTTAACTATTATCATCGTTTATGCTCCAACTTCGGTCTCAAGTAAAGATGATATCGAAAATTTTTACGTAACGGTGCAGAACAATTATCAAATCATAGCAAGTTAAAATCATAATTTGCCGTGACCTAATGCTAAGATTGAAGGGAAGACAATCTCGCCAGCAAACTGGTTTAGGAACGAAAAATAATCGTGCTTGGTCCGGTGATCAAATGTTTAGTTTTTGCGAACAAAATCAATTAATCTGGGCAAACTCTTATTTCAGTCTATATACCCTCGTCGCTTATACACGTGGACCTCACCAGATAACAACATCACAAACCAAATTGACTATATTATTCTGCAAAAGAGATGAAAAAATCATATATAATTGTAAAATATTACCGGTTGCAGGTTGTGGCTCAGATCATCAGCTAATAATTTGTAAATTGCGTTTCCGATTAAGAAACAAAAAGAAAAACGTTCACTCACAGGAAGGTGTTTTGACGTTAACAAATTTAAAAGAATACCCTCTCATTGCAGAAAACTATCAAGCAAGATTCTATCAAGCATTATGCAAGATTCTGATCAGTGCCTTTTAAGACCAAGCAAGCTAGTCCCTTCTAAACCATGGACCCCTACTGAAAATATTGTGAAATGTGAAGATAGACGTCAGTTGAAGAAGCTATTAGCATCTGCTATAATTTTAAAATGGCTATAATGAAGAAGTGATCAATGCAAGTTTATTGAAAAGGCGCCAAAAAATCACAACAGTCATATTAATACTTATCAACTAATCAAAAAAATTTTAAACAAGCACGGAAGAGGCTAGAACTAAAACCACAAAGAATTATAATAACCTTTGCCACTTTTAGAAGAAGTTGAATCGTCTGAAAAAGAAGAAAGCTATAGGCCCGGATGAAATCCCTGCATAACTTATTCAAAATGCCGGTACATAAGGTATAAATATAATGCACAAAATCAATGTCAAAACGTGGAAGAATGGTTCATGGTGTTATATTAGACTTCTTAATATCCCGTGGCGTGTCTGGTGCACACAAATGGTTCCATTCTTCAAAAACTGAAAATCAAACATGAGTTAGTCACCACAGAGTGAATTAGCGTAAATTATCATTATTTCGGCCAAGTTATGCGACATGGAACACAACAGCATGTTGCGTATGGTGAAAGATCAACACGAGATCGAGGCAGACCCCCTACTAGATGGAATAAAGAAATTGTAAGTCTCACAAAGGTACACAATATCTTAGAATGTACTTGGATTGCGTTAGAAAGAATATAATGGCGCCAGTCGATTCAGCAGATTGTGATGGACCCTATACGTATATGCCTAGAGTATATAGAACAACAACATCGCTTGTAATATATAATTGTAGCGTGTAAAAAGTTCCAAAATACATGACACAAGAAAAAATATTAACGCCATAAATTTTGAAGTCAATTAGTTTCAACGAAAAATTATGTCTGTAAATTATGCATAACAAATGTTTGTAAGTAACAACTAACTTAGAATCTCTGAAAAAATGAAAAGTATTTAAAAAGAAATTGATTTAAACACTTAATTACAATTAATAATTTTTATTTGTGATTTGAAACTTTTAGGTGACTTTAAATATTTTAGAAATAAAATTGTATGTAAGATTTTTATAAACTTGTATTGTCGCTCTGTTATATAATTTTTTTTAAAACTGCCTAAAGTTAAAATAATTTATAAAAATTCAATACGATCAACAATTATAAAATATTTGTTTGGAGTATTATTAAAAAAGAGTTGAAAAACAAAATTATCGCATAATAATTTTATTTTTTGTAAACAATAAAATCAAATACAAAACGTAAAAGAGCACTTGCCGTTAAATCTAGACAAGAACAAATCTGGAATCTAAGTTAAAGGATGTATAATAATTCCCGTACTAACCAAATTACAAAACATACATCAATAATAAAACGGCAGGAATAGAATCAGTCCACCTGAGAGTAAAATTAAAAAGAAAAAACACCAGTTAAAGGCATTTGTAAATTAAAATGTCTTCAATTATGCTATGATATATACTCTAATGATAAATGCTACAAAATTGAGTACAATAGAATTCTACTTAAATGTTTACAAATTAATAGCACAACAATATTTTAGTGAATAGTAACAGTTTCAGATGTAAGTTATAAGCACAAAAATATGGCACAGTGTGGTATAGTACTTGTATTCAAATAGTAGTGTTCAAATTAAATACTGGAAAGTTCAGCAGTTTGCAGAAAAATTGAATACACAATAAAATAATAATATAAGAATCAGAAATTATTATTTCTCTAGGTTTTGGAATGTTAAAATTGTTGGTCTGTACAAAAAAGTGAAAATGTATAGAAGTAAATTAAATATTCTGTGTTGAATTGTAAAACAATACGAGAGCTTTGTCTCAATAAACATTCTGGAAGAAAAGGAAAATACATGACACCCGGTGATAGTGGATCTAACAAATGTACAATAATTTGACAGTCTTTTGAACTAAAATGGTGTTCTGTACTTAAAATACTCATACATACACACATGATATAGATAATACTGAATCTGTAATACCATCTGAGGAAGATATACATGTACTTTGGCTGTAAAAAGGATAACATTTGAGTTGCAAAAACGACATTAAATTAAACGTAACTATGCCATTTACATCAGTAATAAAAGAATATTGAATAAATTATTCTAATTCACATTAAAGACTAATAATAGAGTGCTTAGTCGAATAATAGTATGAATATGGAGTATTGTTGATTAAGAATGTGTGTACCTGCTAATAAATATAGTGTGTATATCTTTAATATTGATATGCAGTAAACTTTATAATCGGTTGGAATTAGACAACAGGTCAAGCCTCGCCCAATTGGTCAATGTAGACCCTGGCCTTGAATAAGGCCCCACGACAGTCCTCAGCAACCATGACAACACAGACATGCTCTGGAGGCAGCATAGCCCGAAGGTTTTTACTACCCAGGGGCACCTTGTGCTGTGGTATAGGGCCTAAGAACTCCCAGTGGCAAAGGACACGATTGCCTGGCAATGCCCGGAACTCAATCACGCGGACGCCATGATCGGAAAGAAGCATAGTTCTAGCGGAGACGATATTAGACATTAAATAAAAAGTTTAAAAATATGGTTAAAGTCAATGTGAACAAAAATGAACATTACAAATGGAACATAAAATGATTTACTATGATAATGTTGTATATATATATACTGTAAAACATTTCAATGAAACCTTACTGAATTCATTATTTAAGGTTCAGTAAAGTTAGTTGTATTTTAGATTTTGGTAATATTTTTATTTGCATTCCAAAATACTATCAATGACAATAAAAAGTATTTAATTGTAAAAGTTGACAATAAAATAGAAATACTTAAATTCATATTAATCATATTTAAAAATAAAACGGTGAGCAATTTATCCAGGTTAACCGGAAAGCAGAAGATTTTACTAAAATTTCGAACAATTTTTACCAAATTCAGAAAAAATAATTTAAATAGTTTGGCAGCCTCATTGATATTATCATCTTTATAAAAAGATCATTTTTCTGAATACATTGTACTTGTATAGTGTTGAAAAATATAACGACATTGGTTACATAGAATTAGGAAATCTAAATAACTAAATCCTAAAAGAAACAACGAGATTTTTAATTCATTTTTATGGAGTCAATATTAAGATATAGAATTATAAATTATGATTGAACCATCGATTTAAATACTAGGATTTCAAGGGAACCAAACTAAACGTGGCATAAAGGAATTTATTAAATATAAAAATACACATAACATAATAAGTAATGAAATACTTCTTAGGAAGAAATTTTATAGGATACTAAATTTATAAATAAATTAATGTTAAAGTAACGTATCATAATATTATAATAAAAATAATAAACTAAATAGTATAGAAGAATAAATATGAATTCATAGTTATTATAATAACAGTGATTGCAACAATTGGTCAAAGTTGCCTCAGTTACCAAATACATTTTGGGAAAATATCGATTCAAATTTAAAAAATAATATTGGTATTCTTTAGGAAATAAATTCAAAAAAAAATTCTAAAGCCAACTACATAATATCACTTACCTTTTAACAAAAGCTTTAAATAACAAATTGCACAAATCAAACTATACACCAAAAATTGTTATAACTAACTACCGAAAAATAATTTAAGTTTACAAAAAGTTAATCCAAAATCATAATATTGTAAGCGCCAAACCAACTTTTGAAAATAATATCAACTCAAAAATTTGTAAAATAATGTACCCTTTCACTACATTAAATTCTAACTTCCGGAACAATCACTGATACATAAAGCCAATATTATAATCAGGCTAATCTCCCTATTGAAGTACGACAAATCAATCGCTTTAATATATAAAGCTAATTATTACCGTAGCGATCAATCTGCAAAGATCAGAAATAACTCGGGCAACAAGTGTAGAGAGACAATAATGAGTATTAATCGTATATTTTAAACAATGCACCTTTAAAGATAACACTCTTAAAGCACGAGCATACAAAACTAGACATCAATGGTACACAATTTCATGCATTGACAACACTATACTATATTATAAGAATATATTATAACAATCACAACAATTACTATAAAAACAGTCGTGGCGCCCTGATGTGTTAAAATGTTATAGCTTTCAACAGGTATCTGTATTAAATTTACTGCGAACACGATTGATTCTCTTTAATTAACAAGTGAAGTGACAGAGAAATTGTAATGAGAACCATGACACCAAGGAAATTATGAATCATGTGGTGAAGCTGCAACAAGGTTTATTATCAGAAGAAGAGGTGGAGCAAGAAGGGTGATTAGATGTGGCGAACCTGTTGATCCTGAGCACAGTCGAGTCTTCACTAGAGGCACAGCATTCGTCATCATCCAAGAACCATCTGTAGAGAGCATTCAAAGGTCTTTTTGCAAGATTCAATAAAAATTAAGTAGGATAATTTTAGGGAATATTATAGTCCGGGATCCCAGAGGGTTTTAATCCAAATGTTTGGTGCAAAAGGTTTGATACTTTTATCAAGTAATATGATCCATGGGATGATCAAATATGTATGTCTTAAGTTGCAGAAATTGTACAATATTTTTTAATGAGCATTTTAGTGTTTTTCCATATTAAAAAATAGAAAAAATGTCTATGATTTTCCCCAAATTTTCATGAAAACGCACATTTATTCAAATGTTTCTAGAACAAATATTCAAATTATTAGGTTGACTTATCTATTAATTTTGCTTGATATATGTTGATTTTTATTTTCTTTAATATGTGCATTTTCATAAAAATCAGGGGAAAATCTTAGAAATTTCTCCCATTATTAATATGGAAAAACAGTAAACTACTCATAAAAAATAACTCATCCCATGGATCATATTGCTTGATAAAAGTATCAAACCTTTTGCACCAGACATTTTGATTAAAATCTCAGGGATCCCAGACTATTACACAACATAATCAAAGATATTCAGAAAATACGTCGATAAATCTGCAGAAAATAGTTTTATATAGTCCTATTATGAGAAATGTTTGATTGAGAATATTTAGAAGAACATGAACAGATTTTAACTTTTCATAAAAGTGATTTTAAGAAGATAAATTCCCTTTTTTTCATGGAATAAAAATACCATTATTCAAAAATTGATAGTAATGAAATAATAACCAAATTATTCTCATCACAAAAAAATGAGTCTAATTGGCAATAAAAATGCAATAAAATAGTTTATGTAATGTCAATAAAATATTTGATTGTAAGGTTACTATTAATATTATAATATATACAAAAGAAAAGTTGGAAAATCTACAAATAAATCAAATTTATTGAAGTTATCATATCCTGGGTAGCATGACTCGTGTTATAGCTATCAATTATATACTTAAAATGAGCCTGACCTGTGATTAGCCAATAGAACTGCTGTCGAACGAGCCCAAGTAGCCCGTCCATCATGGAAGATAGAAGAACAGCGTCCAAACAGGGGCCACAGAGGATTTGTGTGATGTGTAGCTGACAACGATAAACAATCTTTACTGAAGTCTTGTTGAACAAAGACGTTAGTGATGGATTCCAGTATTTCACGTTAACGAATTAAATAAATATATCCAAAGTTGCACCTAACATCGTACACTTGACCATCGACAAAAACAAAAGATTCGATTACAATAAAGTTAATTGTAAAATCATTTGAATAGACTATTTTTTTATTTTCTGTAAAAGTTTTCTAGTAAGGAATTTATGATAGATATTATAAATATTGATTAAAGTAGTTATCACATTTTTTGAGTTCTTCGTTGCTGGACCAAAATACTAAAAATATAGAATCGTTGTTTTATGATTTATATAGATTAAATTTTGCCAGCATCCAATCTTTTAGTGCAATTATCTGTCAAATGGATGATCATAAAAAACAGAGAAAATGGCAGCAAATCTTAGACGATGATTCGTGCTCGCGGAAATGAATTTATAACAATGGTCTAAATAGATTTTCTAATATTGTGAAAATAATTACAATAATGTGACCACAAATGATACAAAAAATAAACTGTTTACAAAACGATTTTTTGATTATTTCGTTGTGACAGAAATGATAAAATTTTCCTTAAACTAGTGGAAGAACCAACCTGGAGAAGGAATCCTGTGGGACACCCTCTGGGGACTGGTTTCGGGGGAGAGAGTGGCGAAGGTGAGGGTTGGGGTCACCTCGAAGTTGGTCTCTATCTGGATCTGGTGAAGATGCCGGTTGGTATTTGGGGAGGGTACAAAGTTCTGCCAATAAAAGAACCAATGTGGTCACACTATGATCTTAAATAATAAAATATTATATAAATTCTCTTATGGGTACATAAATATATACTTCCTGCTACTAGAGAACCCCGACTAGAGTATAAATCTCTTACAGTAGATTAAGGATATAATAAAATCTTTAGTTTTAATGTCACCGGCAGAATTGGCGGAATATAAAACTTCTCACACTATAAAACATAATCCATCATTATGCATAAATTGAAGCGAAAAGGAAAGCCACCTTGGCTAATAAAACATTTATTGGAATCTATTCCAAAGTCTATACATAAAGGAAGCCACTCCATCACATCAGAAATTAATCATAAATCACATTCTCTAAAACTGCTCTGAGAACTCATTTCAAAATTAGTATTGAACATTGTCTAATGCTGATTGCAATAGTGGAATTAACATTACTGAAAACACCGCGATACAAAAGAATTGACTTGTTTCAATATTTTTAACAATTAATTTAACCTTAGTTTGAAATAAATCTTTAATTCGTAGATAGATGGCTTCACTAACCTCGATCTTGCGTGTCTGTGGCCCCGTACAGATGGTGCAGCCAAGGTCTCCAGAGCTCTGTGGTGGCGGAAAGCAGAGAGCCAAGTTGAGGTCATCTCCACCACGACACATGATCCCCTCTGAGGTATGAGTCAAATCAAACGTGTGCCCTAACTCGTGTAACACAGAGCCCAGACCAGTTGCATAATTGCTCCAGTAAAAACCACTATAAGAAGAACCAGAGTGTGTAAATCTTAAATGAATCGATTGTTTGGTGACGCTTAAATAGGTGGTTTAGTAAACAATAAACTGTAACAATATTATATAACATAAACACAATCTTTAAATTAGATAAAGTCATTAATTAATTCTACCCAATATTGCATCATGTATTGACAAATTTTACAATAAAATTTACAATTACGACTTACATATTTAAATCGTAAAATTCAATTAATGATTTGTTACAAAATGCATAGGTAGTATGGGATTGTATCAAATTTACATATTGATTATACGATTCAGTACTTTTTTTGTCCAACTAAATCAATAGCTATCTCTACATACACGCCCAATGCATTTGACATCATCGCAACTATGCTCCTTATAAATTATTTATCGAGCACTCCAGGAGCTTAATCTATCAACTGAGCAGCATAAAACTCCAACATCGTTATCAATAAGTTGCAGATGGAGACATAACTTCATTGATATTACGGTTATCGAGAAACAAATAATATATTCCTCAAGAATTGACAAGTAAATCTATGAAAACGGTTCGTAATTATGTGGAATAAATATATTTCTATCTGCCCCTTCAGAAGGATATGAAAATTCTTTATGTATAGTATAGTAATTAATTCGATGTGTTATAAAATGAATAGTATCATGCATAGGAATCCTGATAATGCTAGAAATGTTTGGCGCATTTCAAGAATCGTAATTATTATTATAACGCTCATTAAAAGATGAAATAGTAGTTCGAAAAGAAGATTTTATATGGATCAGAAAAATTTCTGAATTTGTGCAAAATGTTATCGCTAATTAAAAAATAAATAATGTTTCAAATAATAATTGTTGTGGTCAATGTTAAACAATGAACATCTGTGAGAGAGGAAAAACATTTTAAAAATATGGATTTTGAACAGTCAACTTTTTAAATCTATTTGAATCAAATATATTATATTCCAATAAAAGTTAATCAACTGATCCAAAATGAAAGTCTATACAACCCGACCGTTATTGTTTAAATCACGCTTAATAAATGAGCAAAAGTGCACCCCCTGTCTTAGAGTGACGCCAAACCTCCTTCCTTCACTCTCCCTACCTCCATTAGTAAAGAAAACAGATTGCGTCTTCTAATAGACGCATTAATTAGACGCTAATTCTTCCAAAATTAGTGAAGAAGATTGGTTGATCCACTAAAAGTCCAAGTAGACTGGTTTTTACAGACAGAGATTACTAATTTGTCATAAAATGGACGTGAACATGGGGACTGCTCATATGAAACATGAACTAATTATCGATCTGGTAAAACTATATTTCTGAAATATGGGCTAATATTAAATAGTTTTACTCTAATTCTAATCTTAAAGTCTACCCTTCTTTATTCAGTTCTATAGATAATTGCAACATCAGAATAGATACGAAGAATCAATCAGCACATTATCAAATATTTCGTTTAAAACATTAAAGATATTAGGAAAACTTCTAAGCAGAATTAAAGTAAGTTTTTCTTTATATTTTCACAAATATATATCAATCTTTGAAAGATTAATAAATCTCTACCCTTAGAGGGTAATTGCTTCTAATAACCATTTGCATATTACAATACGAGGCATTAATTAGAAAATAATCACAGTTATTGATAAAAATATTCTGTCATATACAGGGTGATTCAAAAATAATCGAACCAAAAATATTATGTTTTTTAATCAACAAATGTACTTCATAACTAAATATCGATTATTGCTGAATAGATGACGTATACACGTGTAGGTTTGATTGGTTAAATTATTAATTTGAATTTTGGAATTGCTGAGTATATGATGAATATAATATATAGGTGGTTAGATCAGCACTTCCCTGGACGCTGGTCGGTCGTTATGAACCCATCGAGTGGCCAGCCCGACCTCCGATTTCTTTTTGTGGGGTGTAATTAAAAATTTAGTTTACGCGAACCGCCCCAGATCAATCGCTGAACTGAGGGTGTCTATTCCAAACGAATGTGATCGTATTTGTCCTGAACTTTGTGCAAAAGTGTGTCGCAGTGTTGTGTCACGCTACACTGAATGTGTCTAGGTTGAAGGCCGTCATTTTGAACATTTAACCTAGAACTTAACATGCGACCACTGTCGTTAATTGTTTACAATACGCGTGTTTAAACACACGTTTTATTCTATTTTATGTCTGTTTTAATATATTGGGGGTTCGGTTATTTTTGAATCATAAGATTTAGATTAAAATGTAAAGTATATTATATAATTCTCGCTACGTCAATAAAATACTTGACACTATTTATTCGTTTAATTATATAAACCTTCGATATGGTATCAACACATAAAATAGTTATGAATTGTATATACATCAACCTACACTATTGTATAATAGATTATAACAATTTATTCGAAAATTAATAGGTATTACGACTGAAATCATAAAGATGAGAATAACAATAAAATATCAACAACAAAAAAGGTACTAACCGGAATGCCGAGTCATCCATTAGCTTCGACCGGTCAATTGTGTTCGGGTCGGTCATGCATCCTACAAATGTGTCCAGCGAGTCCGCCCACGTATGGAGATTACCCGATCCGAACAAGGCCAAACCCCCGCCACCTGTTAGCAATATGTACTCTCATTTAGTTAATTTCCAACCTATCGAGTTAGTAGACTAACTAACAAATCGATTGATGAATCTAATCAATTTTCTACAAATTTAGCGAAATTTGAAAAAATATATCGTTCGTTTGTATTAAATAATGTTGCTACATCTAAAAATCATTTAATCAAACAATTAAAAAAATCATTTTAGATACCCACAAATTAATAAAATGAAATCCCACCTAAAGCACAATGTCCTCTGGTAAACCTCATGACATCCCAATGACTAGTCGGAAGTGTGTCGGGAGGGGGAGAGTATCTCGTAAAAGACATAAACGCCAGCCATTTGGTATTCGGCAAGTCCTTTGGTCTTGATCGGGCCAGCTCCTTGGCAAAATGAACCCACAAGGCTTCACCGTCCAAATTCCATGCTTCTTCCACACTCAACGCGCTCGTATGCACATCGAAACTGGGTTCAAATGTCTTGCTGTCTTCCACCAATTGGAAAGTTCGTCGTGTCAACTCATGCTCCCAAAGTTTCTCGGCCACAAAGCTCTGAAGTAATCTCACGCCCAGTTGCACTCGTTTTCGGGCACTCTCCAGACCACCATCCATCCCGTCCCGAGTTTGAAAATGACCACTGTCCCCTTTGCAAATTATGTAGACCAATCGGACTCGGCGGTTCCGTTCAACACGTCGATAAACCAATGAAAGACGGACACTATTGTGGGCACAGCAGAGATCGATATTGTTGACACCAACCGCCAGCATGACAAAGACCTTGAACAGACGTCGGTCGTTTATGGGCCAACATCGTTCGATCCCGGTGGATGTATTTGTAGCGCGAAGTGTTGTGCAACCGCAAGGTGGACTTAATTCCCCTTTGAGCAAGGGAAGCGGATAACACAAGACTTCTAAGTCGCTGATATTAACTACTTTGATTACCATGTCCGTGCCACATCTGCATACAGCGAAAATAATAATGGGTATTAAAAATGGTTACTTTATTAAAACAAATATTCACTTATACAAAACTCTAAAATGCAGAAAAACGGAGAAATTAGCAAATACAGAAAATGTCTTGAATTAGATAATTAGACAATTTCTATTGGCAAATCAGAATTTGTTGAAATTGATAAATTCAGCCAATCAGAAAATCGTTAAAATGTAAAAAAAATGAAAGTTGTAAATAAAGTATAAAAATGTAATTTTATTATCAATTTTTTTAAAGAAAGTTATTAATGTTGCCATATTAATAAAAAAAATATTATGCATTAGTATTCAAACGTCCAAAATTTAAATTATGTTTCAAAACCAAAATCAGAATTAAAACTTAGAACGTTACTAATATTATATTTACAAATAGAAAATATTTTATATAAACATCAATATAAAACAAAACAATTTATGTTTTTATAAAATAATGCAACTAGTGGTCGAAATAACAGGAGTTCGGAGGAGACAATTACTCATTTCGGACTTTGTGTATAATAGTACTTCCTAAAAATCAAATATTTTATCGAAAAGCTAAAAAATTAAATATTGTTTTATCTAAAATGTCTAACTGTATCAAAGTAATATTTTTGAACTCAAATAATAATATTTCAGCAATTCAGAGGTTATGACACGAATTCCAAAATCCATATTTCGACCACTAAGCTATTTCACATTTTATGATATATTATTTAAAATGAAAATAGAAACACGTTATTAGAAATAGCATGATTTTCAAGTGACATAATCGATATATTTCAGAAATTTACGATGACGATGTTGATATTTAAAAATAACTCATTAGAAAGAAATTTTATAATTTATCCAACTGAATGACACAATTGTTCAGCGGAAGCTTCTTGTAATGCATTAACCCTTTTGAACACAATGTTTGCCAAAAGGGTGGATATTTCATCTTCCTGATAGAAATCAATATCAGAACTGTTCAACGGAGATTTGAGACTCACAGCCCAGTTCCGTGGTAAACAATTGTCCTCACAATTCTCTTTAAATGAATTTGAGTCCACATCGTCCCAGCTTGTTGATGATAGAGAAAAAACACTTTCGATAGCGGATTTTTGTTCACTATTCACTTTACATGTTGTTACTAGTGCCATTGGCAAGGAAGAATAAGAAGCCAACACTATAGCTCGTTGATGAACCAGCTGAAAGTCACAATTTTCCCGAGTTATTATGGAGGCAACAGCCACGCCAGGCCAGTTGTTGGCAACTGAAAGTCGTGGAAACGAAGATTTGTCAATATAACGTAACAAACGATTGCTTAGAAAAGATCTAAACCAGTCTGCCAGTGGCCAAAGTCGACTGATAGTGAAGTTGAGATAGGGAGGAACATTTGCCAGTTGGGGGACACGAGGAGGAAACTGTGTCTGAAGTGGAGGAGGTGGGTCAATCAGGCAAATCGATCGGAAGCGAGTAGACATAACGGTAGCAAGAATGGTCACAGGGCCACAACCTGCCCCGATTCCTATCAGAATGTCTGGACGGTTGATCTCGAGTAGGTCTAGGAGAATTTCGATCAATTCAGCGTTCTCGGCAGGTGAGTGTGTGTATTGGAAATTATCAGAGTCAATGACACTCTGTGTACCCCCAAAACCTAAGCCGCATAAAAGAAGACAATTATATATTGAAAGAGAAATGTTAAAAACAAAATCAAGTTGAAATACCGGGAAGATTAGGAGCAATAACCCTGAATCCTTGTTGGTCTAATTTTTCAATAAAGTTTGTCACTGTTGAACAATCGCCTGGATTGTCATGGATAACAAGGGCTGTGGAACCCATCACCTTTCGTCCTGTGTCGAGCATAGTTACATTGAAAGTTAAACCTAGAGGTTTATGAACATCCCCTATAGACTCTTGACAAGTCACTGGGATTGATTTAATCGACCAAGTAGTCTTGGAAAATTTCCGATTCAAACATGTAGTTCTTATGAAGGGTGATTGCACAAACTTTTGCAAAACTCGGATGGACAAATACGCCATTATCTAAAACAAGAGATTTGCATGTCATTGTTCAACTTTAATAAGAATATAATTGTCTACTTATAAAAATTAAAACATTTAAAAAGGAATAAAATAAATATATTCAAGATAGTGCTTATGTAACCATTACTTGACAACATTCATTAAGTAGTATTATTCAATGTTGAATTGAATTATTCACTGAAAGTTTGATAGTATATACAAAAAATCTAATTTAAAAGATTGATTAACTTGGAAGACAAATTATGCAAATTTAGATAAAAAATAGTTTATGTAAATGCATGATCTAAATATACCATAGTAAAATCACTAATAATAATAAGTCTCTTTCTTCATCAAATTTTAATGTTTACTATTGACAACTTTAAAAAAAGCACACATTCAACTATAAAAAATGCTTTAATAGGTATATATTTTCACAGAAATTAGAAAAAAAAAGTATGATTTAATATATGGTTGTCGTCGCCTTAGGTACTGAATTAAATGTCGCAAAAGAGGTGTAGTTACTATTTAACTAAACTACTTAAACTAATTGTTCCTTAAAACAATTAAGGAACAGCATAGCTGACATTGTACATATGTATCACACAATTGTTATAGAAAAAAGACATGCATGCATTTAACACATGTTTAAGGTTCATAACTTAATGCATATAAATTTAAATATTTCATTTTTGAATTTATTATAAAAATGACCTTTTAAGCTCAGAAAAGCCAAAAGAATCTACAGCTCGAGTAATATCAAGTTTGAAGAGGCTTAGTGGCTTATATTTGTCCACTACCTATTGAATAGCTAAGTTTAACTTCCAGTGCTTGGTAACTGGTTGAGTATCTGAGGAGTTCAGAGAAGATTTAATCATATTTCTATATGAAGAGGTATCCAAAGCAATAAGATGCTTAGTTTTATCCAATGGTGTTGTCCACTTCTTTCTTTTTGATTTCTTTGATTGTGTTGTTCAGACATTGAGCATTAGCTGAGGGCAGGACTTTTGTATTAAGAGAGATTCTTTGGATACTTCATAGAAGTTCTTTGAATTCAGATGAGGTGGCCAACTGCTGGTCCTTAGTATTCACACACTGAAAGCAAGCTTGAATTTCTAATTTTAAATGAATGCACCAGTTTTTGATAGATTCTGAGGAGGAGGTACAAAAATTTTTACATACCCAATAAAGTGTTTTAATGCATAAACTTTTTATCTATGTTAGTAACTTAATAAAGTTATTTCTACTAAGTATCTATTTATTTAGCTGTTAGTAGGTATTATCAAGTAGGTAATTAAGCTAAACTAGTTTCCATAAAACATATTTAGTTCAATTATCAGATAATATTTTGATAAGAGTAATGGTATATCATTTCTTTTTTGTAGTATGAGTTAAACACTCTTTGCAATTTTGGCTAATAATAATATCACACATTTTTGTTGAATATATACATTATTATATTTATGTTGTTTGCATGATCTACAAAGGATTGTGTGTGAGTGCAACCTACTTAATAGGTATTATAGGATTCACTAAACTAACCAGTTGTCAAGCTGAGGCATGGGAATAAGCCATATTAAAAATCCTAGAAAATACAAAACTTTTCATTGAGGGAGCACAGCCAGAAAAGTATAATTTGCCCAAAGTGGAAAAATTTGTTGAGGTTATTTGTTTGACTTTTTGTATATGCATATAATGTATAGGTACAGTTATTGTACCTAATTATAGATAAAACAATAAATAATTTATTATATATATATTATTAACTATTAAAAATATAAATATGTACAATATTAACCATATATACTTTAAAATATAAAATAGAGACATGGCATTTGAAAGGTATGAGTATAAAATGTAATTGTTAATTGTGGGACTAATGGGATTTTTTGGGGTATTTGGATCTGCTAGTCACATGGTGATGATCTTTCATAGATCTTTTGACAGCTAACATGGACTGCTTTCTAAACCTTTTCTTTGAGAGGATTTGGATGCTTTTGATAGCCAATGCTTTCTTTCTTCTTTTACAAGACAATCACACTAGTGTTTTTCCTTATGTTTCTGAGCAGCCAATCAAAAGTTAGATGACAATTTTGGAATAAATCTTCGAACCTTTATATCTAATGAATTTTTAATTATAGATATAATTGTGAAAATTGATATATAAATTCATCTAAACCCATTTTATATAATAAATTTCCAAATTATTTAAATATGAAAGCTAAAACCATTGTTGCTATACAAAGTTGCAGCTTTTAATAATGTTTTATTCATTAAAAAATAATATTTTTATCATCTTTAGAACATTTAAAATGTATGAAAATTTTTCAAAATCAATTAAAATTTTAACCTTTTCCCAATTTTCATTGCAACATTTGCAATGAAAAAATGTGCAGTAACTCAGTGGGCATCATAAACATTGTGATTTTCATATAACTTATAAATGAATGAGATTCTAAAAAATAGTTTTCATCTAAATGCTTATAAAATCATTTATGCAGACTGCTGGTGAGTATCTTTGTCTCATAATAAACTGCTGAACAGATAGAAACACTATATAATAGGGGATTGAAATTTGAGTGGTCAAGATGAATAAGCTGAGAGGCACTGTGCTAAATTGAAATATTTTGATTGGCTAATAAAAAACAGGCAACATTATAGTGTATATAACCTTGTATAACCATATCCTATATACATCTTATTCTATATATAAAAATATATACTATATATATATTGTTATATACTATTTAGTATTTGACTTTTTAGTGTTTTATTATTGTATAAGTATTTTTTATTGCTATCAGTTATTATTACTATAGTTATACACCACATTTTAATAATTTTAGAATTACATATTGTATCATAATTTGCATTTTATATATTATTGCATAACTAATATACTTATTTTTATATGATGTCTTCATTAGATTTCTATTTCTACTGGTAAGGATTCTTTTAAATAATTTTCAAAACAGGCTAAAAAGTATAAAAATTATTATCTAAAATTTTGGATTGGAATCCCTTGAAATAAACTATTTAGCTAAATTTGGCTGTATTTAAAGCTTGAGTTATACAGATTGTAACCCTTTTTAATTAAGAAGATAGATTTTTCCAGTTAAAAGATAGAAATTACAGGTTTGTTTACAGTAATTAAATTAAAAAATTATTAATACTTCAGCCTAAATTGACTGTGCATAACAGCCATATTCCCTATAATTATGTTCGGTACATTTTACCAATCAGCATTTATTACTAATATGCACTGCATAAATTACCAATTGATTCAGTGACAGATTCACAAAAAATACTTGAATCATTTTAAACAAATTTATATAAAAAACTAACTTATATATAGGCTCTATAATATAATAAAACATTTAATACTAATAGAATTAATTAATTCAATTATTATTTTTTAATTCAATATAAAGCATTCAATTTTATAACAGTGATGTGTAAATAATTTAATAAAACAAAGCCATAGCAAGGGCACTTTTTTCCAAATGGCATCTATTTTGAGTATGAATAAAAAATATTATAGGCCTTTTCAAGGTGGCAGTGACTAGAGGAGCTAAAAGGAATATTACATTACTTACATTTAAAAATTACCATGTGTTGTGAGTGCTGTTCTGAACAAGTTTATTTGTACAAAGTTTCATTAACATTTCATTATATTGTAAATATTTGTTAACTGTTTGATTTTTTTAATATTGTGTAAATATCTTTTGTTATTTTGTGAATATGTTAACTGTATCAATTTATTTTTATTATTGTGTAAATATCTGTTGTCTGTTCATGTTTATTTTTTAGTATTATTATTGTGTAAAAATATAAAAAATTTAGTGGTTTTTGGAAAACTGTAACTCCATAATTATTGTAGTAAAAATAATGAAACTCAAGTGATATAATTATCACATATGTATTCTGAAACAAATTGTAAATTCAGCCTCATGATATTTCTGTTTTGTAAATTCTACAAATAATATTCTTTCATTTTTTTTCAGCCTCAAAATTGAAATAAGATTTTGTTTTCTGATGAATTAAAAATGAGTATGCAGATTGAATACTCCTGAATATTGAATATTCCTGAGAAGCTCTTTCCTGAATTTTAGGTTTTAAAACATTAAAAAATCTTATTGTAGTGGCAATGAATTTATAGGCTATGCTCCCACATAGCCATAGAACCCTGGATATAGGGTGCTTATGGAATACTTAGTCAGGGCAGTTGTAAAATCACTCCACTGCCTCTGTAAAAGCAAGTAAAACAAAAAGAAATATTTTAGTTATTATTTGTAATAGAGATATTATTTTATAATTTAACATAAAGCAGTCAATCTTAAAAAATAATATGTAAATCATTGCACTAATTGAAAATTGGTACTTTGTGCAGCAAATATTAGTAATAAGCACAGATTAGTAAAATGCGCCTATAGGGCTCAAGCTGTATTTGATATAACTTAACAAGAATATGTTTGGCATATAATCAACCCTATTTTTCAATAGTAAATTGGAATAAAATTGATATATCCAGCATATAATTATCCTGGAATGCAGGCTGGTCTAGGGCTGTATAAAATGCAAGCTGACATATAATCTATTCTGGAAATATTAAGTAAACATAAACTGTAAGTTGCCTAATTCTCAAAAAGCATAGAATATTATATAGTACAGTAATAATAATAAGAGGTAGTAATCTTCACTTAATTCAAATTAAAATTGATGCAATGAGGCAAAAAAATAATTATCAAATATTAAGGATACAATTTAATGGTTTAATAGAAGTGTAAATACTCCATTATTATATTTTATATAAGTATATGATGTCATAACTCATAATATAATAAAAAAAGTGTCATTATTTTAAAAGTTTAACTATTACAAGTAGAACTCTAAAAAAATATACAGGCATACTTCTTTGATAAATTAGTATTCTGGCAAAAATTTCAACATGATTTCTTTATATAGTGGTTATGAACAAGTCTATTTTATATATAAATATGTGAAAAAATTAAAATAATATAATCTGTGATAATGCCATAAATCTCTAAATAAAGCAATAATCACATTTAACATTTCGACCTTAGAACCTTGTGACTAAAGCAGCCATATTTTTGTTTATATCAACCATTGATAATGTCCTAAAGCCAAAATGGTTAACTCTATTGTATTGTTTTAAAATAATCAAACTATCTAAAATCTACAAATTTTCTAAAGTCTACAAATATGACCAAGTTTTAAAATATTAATAACTAAGCAGGTAATAACTACTATTATATATAAATAATAAATATTAATAACTATTAATAATGCAACTGCGGGATATTATTATACAAGACTATCAAAATAATGTCTAATGAACATATTATAAATCATAAATTATCTGTATTTTAATTGTAATAAGTGATATATGATTTATTTATTCTTTTAAATATATTTTTTATAAAAAAGTGCAAATAAATGTAAATTTAAACGTTTGTAAATTATATTTCAATATTTTCGAAATAATATTTTTAAAATATCAGATAAACTGATATTAAGATATAATTAAACAATTCAGAAATTTTCAACCAAATTAATAAAATTTCTCCTTAGATTCTCCTTAGGGGTCTGTTCTGAAATGACGTCACACTTTTTAAAGGCTTTATGAATCCTCTCCCCCTTTTGTCCCATTTTATCACAAAATTAGACAACCCCCTCCAAAATCACATCACATTTATTGGTAACCCCTCGCCGCTTTATTCTAAAATAAATTTATATTAATGATTTTTGAAATGAAAACAAAAAGTCATACTTGAATTGTATTTTGTAAAATAATTTAAAAGCTGAATATTCTAATTTTAGTGAGTAAAAAAATAGTATTTTAAAAACAGAACAAATTACGCATGATTATAATACAATACATTTAAGCTACTATATCCTACAAATCAGTATAACTTGTTAAGAACAAAAGATTAAAATGATAATAACAATGAATCACACAAAATATAACTTGACTCAATATACATTTTTCTATTGCTATGGCAATTACGCACAACATATTAATTAGTAAATCTTTTTTTAAATAACAACTTTTAAATATAAAAGGTTGTCGGATATTGTGTCGGTTATATATTTAATAAATATTATTAGTTTTACTATTATTATGCAAATGTTTGAGAAATGCTTTAACTATATGTACAGTTTATTAACGTTCTTATTGATTAAGTTTGTAATAAATATTTCCTAATTATAACCCATTATATGCCTGGAATTCTCACCATACCCTTAAATATAATTTAGTATTATTAATATATTGATGTAAAATTATTTGTTATTTTTCAGTATTATAATTAACTATTTTAACTGCATTTGGAAATTAATTGAATGACTTGATTTATATTTTTGACACTTTAATATTTGATAAAAACAAAATTTGAGAATAAATTTTTATAAAAATAAAATAATATGGTATACAACCTTTGACCTATATATTATTATTAATAATAGTAAATTCTGTAACAATTTATAAGGGATAAAATTGTTGGCGACGAATTGTCCTCGTCGGACGGAGAACGTTATTGAAAAATTAACCCAATTCGTCTGATAAAATGCGTTCCTTATAAATTAAGCCCGACGGATAGCGGTCTTCAAACATTTACCCAAATGGTTACTCAACAACACAATTCGTTCGTCGGACGGATTGTGTTCCTAATTTGTCGGGGAAGACAGCAATTCGTCACAATTTGTCGCCGCAAACAAATGGTCCTACAAATCAAAGCAACAGGTTTATAGTTAGCAATATTTTAATTCGATAGCATATAATCCGATTATAACAATATGGAATCAAATGATTTTTAAAATGTGCTTGTTATATTTAAGCTTAAAGACTATATAGAAAGTTTGGACGAAGCAAGTTCTTTGTTATAAGCGACTTTATAAGCGAATTTTCGGAAAACAAGTGCGTTTTTTAATCCACACAAACACATACGTAAACCATGCTTTTTAAACCATCTTTTTACAAAACTGCTATAAATACCTCTCTCAAAACGGCTTCCCGACAGAGCGTCTGCTTTAGATACATAATAATGCTTAGTACCCTCATAAAGCTCACATCAGCGACAATTTTATTCAAGAGAATAATATCATCTCCAGAATTTCTTAGACGGCTTAATATACTCCCCATATCTTACCTATGCGATAGATTTGTATTTCGCAACATGGAAGTGGGCAACTAAAGACACCTTATACTTTATTAAAATGCCAAAATAACGAAATTCGTATTACGGATTCCGATCCTGATAAAATAACCCAATTCGTAAAATGGATATGGATCCTGGATGATGGAAAAGATAACTATAGATCGGAGTAGTACGATATCCTCATGTAAATAACGTGAGCAAATCAATGTTTTAGTTCACCAAATTCAAGTTGTCTCCACTGAATCATGTAACCTTCAACATGATGGACTTCTAGAGCCCATTCGTTGGAGCAGTCTACAAAAAACTGCCAGAGATGTTGCGGAATAATGTTGTCGGTTTAGGATCAAGCCTTCTCAAGCTATATTACTAATGTTTTTGTTTTTTTGATTTGTTTTTCAGAAATTAAGTCAAATTTTTTATTATACTATGCTCAACATATTAAATTCGGAAATTCGTAAAACTTTTTTTATTTAAAAAAAATAATTGGAAACTGGGGGACCTTTGCCAAGATGATAGATCGGAAGTACCGTGAGAATTTGAAAGAAAAATGCTGTAAATAAGCTTTTGAATCACGTTATAAAAAAATTCCTGATTCACGTTATAAAGAAACTATTCATATGTAAGAACAGCGAAACGAAAAGCTCAAAAAAGAAATTAAGAGCCAACTATCAAGAATACCAAAAAGTTAGACAAGCACTCTGGCATCAGGCAAAACGCAAGAGACGAAATGTCCATTCGAAAGACTTTCAAAAGTCTGGGGCACCTGGAGGTGCTGTTTCGCGAAATGTAGCAAGTCAGAGATGTCGCCGAAGTCTAGAGAGAATAGACTACCCTTTGGCTATGAAAATTTGCGATGCGCAGAAAACAAGAAATTAAAGAAAAAGATAGAACGCGTATGCAAAAATATGAAAAATAAATAAATATAAATCAAGAATTATAAAAAAATACCTAATCAATGCAATTTTATGACTTTACGTATTTAAAAAGAAAAAAGCAACATCACAAAACGGATCCGCAATGAAAAACAATAAAAAATGATCTAAATATGATTGTGATATGGATGTATGTAAGGCTAAACACTTTCTCGCCAGATATAACATTTCAAAATTGATCCTTGTCCGGGTCAAATTTCATTGAAACATCAAAAACAAACAAGAGAGAATTGCTGAACTTTGTCTATGTAGTTTCTAGCACGTCACCCTTCATTAATATTCAATTATTACATTTTAGCAATTAGTTTTCACAATTTATTATTTCCGCATGTTTAGAATAATACAGTTTCATTTAGGTATTCACTATATAGAATGTAAACTTTACGGATTGTATCGTTATTATACATAATGTTATATTAATAAAGAATTTATTTCTATATGCAATTATCATGTTTGAAGATCTATACAACCTAATATCTATACTTCCTGCATTATAGCTTGCTAAGGGCGGCTTATCATTATAGAAATGTTTGTTATGTGATAAATACGATAAAGTGATTATAATATTTTTTGAAGCACCGGATGCGAGTATTAACTATAGCAACCACTTTTAAGTTATTTGATACATTGCTTCCTATAATTATACTTCCCATTACATTATATATCTATGTACAGCTTTTGATAGGCGCCAAAAGATATGTTTAAAAAAATAGGAACGCTCTTTTTTAAAATGAAATAAAATACTGATATATCTAATATATTTTATGATAGAGATTTCGAAAACAACAATTATTTCAAATTTTGTTAATAAATATTCTATTAATACTTTTTTTTTAAATTAAGTACAAAATATACAAAATATGTTCTTAACTTACGGTAGTAGGTTGTTAGCTCAATGTTTAAAAACTCGAGGGCAATACACTGTAGGTAATATAGGACAACGACAAACTGGGCATTTTCGACATAGTCATCAGAAAAACTGTAAGAGGTGTCGACATGATTTTATATGCAAAGTATTTCAAATTTCACGTTGATATCTTTTACAGATCTTTAGTTATAGACTGTCAAAAAACGCCATTTTTCGTAATTTTTATTCTTCTTCTTCAGATCCAATAACTACCCCTAAACTTCAACCGATTTTGATAATTTTTTTCAATATACATTAGAAATGAACTGAATTTGAATAAAATAAAACAAAAATGTACACTTATTTGACTTTTGATCTAAAATTGGTCGTAAAACGATTATTTTAAAATATTTTTTAACGTTACAAACGTACTCATTGAAAACTATGCCATCAGTTTTCTTCAAATTCGAGATTTACATAAAAATGAATGAGTTACATAGATTTTCAATTTCGTTACTATTACATATGTCAGTTTAAGTATTCTAAAATTGGAAGCAATATTTCTACATTTCTACGCATAAAGATTTAGAGAGATTCAGAAAATATAATGGTCCAAAGTGCACAGTAATAAGAACATGTTAGTCAGTTTACTGTTCATTGTCATTAAAATTATCGATTTTCTATACGCGTAAGCTACGACATTGGGAGAGGGAGAGGGAGAGACAGAATATGTGGCTATATACTGCTGCTATATTAGTTGTTTATTTCGACGACATGTAACAGTGGTATTAATGATCATATTCAATAAAAAGTGTGATATAGTATTATTAGCCAAAATGGTAAAAAGTGTGTTAGCTCATTCCACAAAAGAAATTATATACTATATATTGTGTTAGCTCTTACAAAACTATTTTCGGATTTATGCTATCTACGTTTTTTAAAATCATATTAATACCTTTTTTGTAGGAGCTAACATAATTTATGGTATATTTCATTTCTTTTGTGGTATGAGCTAACACACTTTTTGCAATTTTGGATAATAATACAATATATAAAAACAATAAAAACAATATATATTCATATTTAATAACCTGTGAATGTAATAAAACTTTTTTATTATTAGGTAGCTAAAAAGAATATTACATTTTTAAAATATTTTTTTAGCTATACACAAACTATTTACTATACCTATACCTCCTGTACATAGTATGCATAATTAATATTACAATACTGTACCATACGTATATAAAACATGTAAAAATAACATCATTTCGTTAATACTTATATAATAAGCACACTAATAAATATATTAAAGCTATACAAATTAATTCATTTTTAAAGAAAACCAACTTTGATATAGACACATTATTTAATAATATTCATTACGTAAATTTATTAAAATTTTAAATTGTTATTGTTACATATAGTCGATTTTATATATTACATTAGGCGTATAATTTGTCGGGGGGGGGGGGGGTTGGCACAGGCCTTTGGATGCACCCCTGCTGAGTATATGAAGAGTTTTACTATTATCATTCAATGTGTATGAACAATCTGTGCATCCGCACTGAGCAACGTATCGACTATGCAAACTTCTAAGATAGGTTGGATCTCCAGAGGTTGGATTTAGATTTATCCATTGATTCAAACCTGGTTTATCGATATGCACCCAGTTACCCTTGAAATGCGGGAAAAATTAAAACAAATGTTAGGAACCCGAATGATGAAGCGTCGAATTCTGGAGAAATTGTATTAAATGTATTATTTGTATCGTTCCACGCACACTTATCTTCAACTTCTATCCCTATAATAATGTAATAAAGGTGACTTAAGTTTAACTCAACTGCACCAAAAGCGGTTACATATATTATGTACAATACAATTGAGAAGAGATAGATTGAAGAGCAACAGATCTGATTGAAATCAAAGACTCACACCACTCCTTATAAATCAGCAACATTGATTCACATTGACTTCAGCAACACTCATTCTGATTGGTTGCAAGAGATGGGAGCGATTTCTAATGGCTTGGATATACTATCTTCTTCCATACTACTAACTTGAAGTCATTTCGTAAAAAATACGTATTATACTATTTGGTTTACTTGGTTTACTATTTCGATACCTTATTGATTTTTCTATTGTATTGAAATTGCTATGATAATATTTCTGGTGATTAATAAAATTCGATATATTTAAATGTATCGAAGGTGATTGATTTAATAGTATTTAAATAAATGCAGAATTTGTTCAAAATAAACAATTCATGATTACCTAGATTCAACTAAATGTATTTCATGTTTTATAGCCAACCATTTGGAAATATCGAAAATCCTATTGAATCAAATTCTAATTTATGTGAAACTAATCCTAACTGAATAATATTTGGATTATTCTTAACTTATTGTTGGCTTATTGACCCGTTTCTGTTCTTTCATTGGTTGCTTTTAGAATAAAGTATCAATTGATGAATCACCATATAGATAAAACACCAGAGATCCATAATTATAATAATAATTAAACTGTCAAAAAAATAATTGAATCGTAAATAATATTTTTTTTATTTATATCCCACTCTATATAACACCAACAAAACAATTTGTTAACAATTTTATCATTATAGAAAATTGGTTCCACATTTTAACTAGAATGGCTGCTAAAACGAAAGTTCATGATTTCTTTAGTGAAACCTCCGCTCATGGCTTCAGTAAGATTTCAAGTTCTCAAGGGCCACGAAGACTTCTCTGGGTTCTGTTAACACTCGCAGCTTTGGCTGGTTTCACGTACCACTTAAGCGAATTAACTAAAAACTATCTCAGATATAAGAAATCGGTTTTCAATGACATTGTCAAAAATAGTTTCCAGTTTCCAGATGTGACATTTTGCCCCACACACGGCTTCTCCGCTGTAAAATTACGCAAGTTTGAAAATCAAGGAGTTATGAACAATATTAAAAAGTTTTGGGGATTAGCCAACGCTTTACAAAAAAGAGGCAATGAATCGGACAGTGCACTGGTTCGCGGTTCGCTAAAAACCATGGCATACAAATACGACTTATTTAAACGACCTCAGGATCATATTGTGAACTGCTTATTTAAGGATGAAGCGTGCGACTTTCGCAATTTTACTATGTTCAAACACAACACAAGGCTGATCTGTTTTCGTTTCGCTCCAAAAAACAGATCCCTGGCTCAGAAAGGTTCAAAAGATGGGTTGAGACTGGTTCTTAACACGTATGGCTCAGTTAGATTTGATAAATTACGAGATGAAGATCTGGTAAGATTATTACATTTCATCATTACATTTTAATATAAAAATTTATGTATTTCAAAATTATTCGATAATCAAAGTAATATAAAATATTATATTATTGGGATACCTACTATATTTTTAATAAATTAATTTTTATAACGAAAAATACTGAATTTCTCTTCTAAGAAATGTAGAATTAAAAAGTGAACAAATTATTATTTTTAAAATGAAATAAAACGGTACATATTAAAATACGTGTAAGAGGGTTAAGTTATAGCTTTAGCCATAATAATTTAATATTTAGTATAACGTTTAAAGGAATCTATATATTATAAAATAAATAAATGTAAACCAGCAAACACCCATAACATGAAATATTAAATTCAAAATTATTTTAATATCTACGTTTTCTAAAATATTGTTTTTATTTATATTTATTTATATTTTATATGAAATGACTCTCTATATTTGTGAAATTTTCTGTTATTTTCATGACACAGCTAAATACGGTCGATGGCTATAAGATCCATATTCATGCAGCTGGGATAAGAGCTTCTTTCACAAGTGGACAAATACTTGCGGAAAAGTCATCTCTTCTTAATGTTGGATTGAATATGATTCGTGTTCAAAACTTAGACACTCCACTGGATCCTTGTGAGGACAAGTCTAGGAAATGGACTATACTAACTGATCTTAACTCTGGACCGCACTTCGACCCTGTGACATTTCACAATAGAACAGATATTGATTGTTCCCGAATCAAGGAACAAAGCGCAATGGTCGAAAGATGTGGATGCCTGGACGAAAATTCTATTATTGAGAAAAGCAAGGTTGGAAATTTTGGGCATTGTCACTACATTGATCACGACTTGCTTTCAAATATGGCTAACACAACAACCATTGAAGAACTCAGTAAAACACAAATTGAAAGATTTATCCAAATTTCTAACTTTTCACGGTGTCATGCAAGAGAATTCCGAAAAATTCGATATGGACTACATAACAGTAAATGTGAAATGGATAATTGCATAAGTGTGAGCTACTCAACATCAACTCAGGCCACCAACTGGCCTGCAGATTCCGAAAAGAACATTACTAATGCGCTCTTGATCAAGAAGTTGAGGAAAGTAATTAAACTTGCCAATGAAAAAGGGGAACCATTGGATCCTTCTACGTTAGATTATGCGTTTAGGAATATAACGTATGTGGAAGGACTCGAAGGAGTTAGAAATTATGACAAATTTCCTTTTATTGCCATTAATATCTATGCGAACTCCCTAGCAACCATGACGGAAACAGAAGTTTTGTCTGTAACCTTTTCAGAGTTTATTGCCAGCATTGGCGGGATAATGGGTCTTTGGAGTGGCTTTAGTGCTATCACGCTGTGTGAATTCGCAGATTTTTTCATCTCAATTGTTGGTTATTGGTGTTGTCGCTTCAGAAGTGGACGTCTTAACAAAAAGAAAGAGGAAATTGAAGCGTCTCAAAGTTGACTTTTACCATTTCAATATGAATTTATTATAGACATATTAATTATTAACTAAATATGATATTATCTCATATTATTCATTTTCGCCATAGATTTTGTATTAAATCTCAGTATAAATAAAAAGTAATATTACCCCTGAGTTTGAAT
>JAUZNC010015871.1:0-18870 GCA_034780395.1 Vannuccia rotundouncinata | reverse complement strand
AGGTCCATCTATTCAGGAAGGTCCTCTCAACTGAACAGAGGTCCATCTATTCAGGAAGGTCCTCTTAACTGAACAGAGGTCCATCTATTGAATATAAGTAAATATAAATAAAAATAAAAAGCGGAGTGTCATGTCTATAACGCTTTCAGAAAGCTTTTCATATATCCATAAGATAATGTAATAGACCCCAAAAGATGGTAATTTTAATCTTTTTTCTATCTAAAGATATCTAAATTTCGACTTGATGATTAGTGAAGGCATGAAAATAAAATGCTAAAAAGGAAGAGGTATCCGGCTATTAATTAAAAATCAAATGATTAATTTCAAAATACAATTGACAACAATTAGAAAAAAAGCAATTATCAGATAATTTATTCATCTGCAAATAAAAGTTCATTTTTTCAATACACAACCAAGCTTTCTTATGTAGAGCATCTTACTTCATTAAAAAAAACTTTTTATGAAGACGATATTATAACCATCTGTTTAGAATATCGTTCATATTGTTAAGGATTAACAACCTTTGCCACACCCAACAACGACAACATGGTTACTGATATTGATTATAAATTTTTATTTCATTGTTTTATTTTAAAATTATTCCTACAATTATTTTAACAAAAGGAATATTTTTAAACTATCAATCCAAATTTTTTGAATGAATAATTAATAATTAATTAATACTTTACACTTATTGGATGACTTCTATAAGTATTGATTCCATTATTGATCCTAGAAAAAAATGAACATTCATCATTTGCGATTGTAAGTTGCATAGTTGAAGTGGGCTTAATTATCAGCAGAATTTATTTATTTTCGTAATATTATTTTATTTTTTTAACAATATCTGAACAATTAAACAGCTCAATTGGCTGAATCCTTATTTCGCGGACAGGCGCATTTCGCGATTACAAATTTCAGAATAATTTTCAATTATAAACTGCATTCTGATTGAAGTACGGAAATTCCATTTCAATATTTAAACCGAAAGCTAAATTTGGTTTCATTACAAAATAAAAGCTTTATTTTTGAAGAATTTAATTTGAATATTTTATTAAATGTTTAAAATTATTTTGTCAAATCAAATCTTTAAATTGCGATTTTAAATAAAAGTCACTTCAAAAAAATTTGCTTTTAGTGTCAAGTGCAATTTATTATAATTTTAAAGGATTTTTTAATCCACTTAATACAAAACAAATTATTTTGTTTTTATTATTTAAAACGTTATTTTCTTTTAGTAAATAATTTATCATTTCCAACTTGTAATTTTAATGTTTTTATACGATAAGTCAAAAGGCAAAAAATATAAAACACAGTTATTGAATATACAATCATTTATATTTTAAAACTTCTTATGTATATCTCAAACTGTTATAACAAATATGATCATTTCATCTTTATTAAATTAAATGAAAATGAAATATATTATAGCTCAAAAACTTTAACATTAAAAATTTTGACAAATTTGAAATATATTATCTATTAATATCTTCTAATTATAGCCTTTGCCTTATATTAAACATAAAATGATAGAAATTCCATGACACATAGTTTTATGTTGGTTTCAAAGGATTAATGATTGATAATTGCAAAAATAATGATTAATTTAATGTGTTAAAAAAATTATCAAGAAATTTTATAAATTCTTATTTTTTCAATAAGAGAAATAATCAAAATATCTAAAATTTGGCGTAAGACCGTTTTAATGAGCCATAATACAAATCCTCACGAGAGGCAATGTTTACTTTCATATTATCGCGCAATAAAAATGGAAAATTGAAATAACTTTTTTTAAAAGTCATCGTTAGCAAAAATAAGCGTTACCATGGAAATATTGAGCGATCCTTATCAACAGCATCGCCAAAAAGAATATTAAAACATTTTGTTGAAAAATAATTTACGAGGTCAATAATTATAAGCTTTCTCGGGAGCAAATTCTTCAAGGCTTTGGAACTTCTTGTCCGCCAAGATTGAATAAATTTGTTTATTTATTTAGTTCTGTCGATTAGCTATTGATTTTAATAGTTTCAATGTTTGGCAAAGTGAATTGGCTGAGTCTTGTGCTGTTTGAATATGTCCCTGTTCAGCCCACTCACAACTCTCTTAGTCAGCCACATGGGGTTTTTCCGCCACCAAATATTCAGATTCTTCTTATTCTCAACATTATAGGAAACTGAAAGGTTTGTGACAAAGCGAAAGAGTCGGAATGGAAAGTGTCAGAGAGAGTTCTGATCATCAACCGAGAAAACTCAACTTTTTTTACAGTTACACATTTTGGGTTTCATTTGACAGAATCTATTTAACTCTGTGATAAGTTTTTTTTAGACTTAATTTCAATCAGTCGTAAAATAAAACCGTTTTAATCTTCACGATAAATGGAATGAAACGCGGCTACTGAATACATCATTCGGTTTATTGAATCCGTTGGGAGCATATATCAATGTTTATAATTAAATTGAATCATTACATGAAATAACTGCTTATTTCCGATCAAAAATGTTATTTAGAAGTCTTACTAATAAATATAAGCAATTATGTAAATACAAGAATATTTTAACATATTTCAAATGTCAATATTTTAACCCGACTAAATAAAATATAGTTTTATTAAAGTATTTCTTGGTAAATCGTTCAGTGAGCGAAAATTCTGAATTCGTTTTGGCCAAAATGTTGTGAAGACAAATAATTGTTTCCTTTTTACAGAATATTAAAACTCATGAAAAACATTTCTTCAAAAGCTTCAATGCTGGCGACTCTTTTTATAATAAAATTTTCAAAATATCGCATATTGCTTCTTCTAGAAGAAATCCAAATAAGAATTTAATAAGCGATTAACTGTCTCGTGATAAAAAACATTTCCATGTCAGGGACAGTTATTCATCCCTTTAAGTTACTTCTTCGGTTTTATTAGTGGAATTAAAAATCTCAAAATGAAAAACATCCACGCGGTCACAAAGATAAGGAGTGAAATCTGGTCACTACAATATTTTTCAAATGTTCTGCTTTATGAATAATACAGTCTCCAAGTTGCACATAATAAAAATACAAGTCACGTGCGTTAACACCCTGCTTAATATTCCCCGGTACATCCATCTCGACAGTTCAGTTTATTTGAGAATAATAATATAAAATGATTACAAGTAGAGAGAGGAGAAATTTTTCAATTATATAGATTCATTTGATTATTGTACTATTTTATTTATATAATTTACTCTAATTATTACTAAACAGTAAGATTTTCGTTTGTTGAAACTTAATTTCAAAGCTTTTTAAAATAATGAGTGTAGATTTATTTCGATAACGTTTTTGACTTATTACACTGAAGTATTCAAGCTTGGAACAAGGGGAGGACACCAAGTCAAATTATTTTATATTTGTCGCTAAAAACAGTCCTTTTCGGCATGCTGAAACTATCAATACACCGATTTATTTCAGAACTATATTTTTTTAGTTAGTTACAAATGTTAAAGTTGGATCAATTTGATGACAAAAAAAAGACAATAAAATCAGAATCAATCATAAATATTAGTTCAATATTCTATCTTACACCATTGCAAAACACATCATTGAATTATTTCACAATAAAACCCAATTTTCAAAAAACTTTGAATTATGTTGGAATACATATTTTGGGCCAGTGTTTCCAAATAAATATTTCATTTAAAATGTCGAACTATAACGAATCGTATATAATGATATCTCGAAACCGACGCAAGTCTATTTATTTTAAGATTTACAATTATTAGACATGGACGTCTTAGACTCGATGTCTTTTTGTTGAAATTAATATTTAAAATATTAAATTATATTTTTTAATAAATAATTTATTCTTAATTTACTGAACGTTTTTTAATCTCAAATGTTTCAATAAGCAAAATGAAGTAATGCATTTTAGAATGAATTAATTTAGTAGAAAAAGCACTTCGTTTTACAATTAAAAAAATAATTAAATGGCGGTATCTTTCATTAAATTCAAGATCATTAAACAGCCGTCAAAATTTATATTTGGCATGTTAAGGTAATATACTTTCAGCACTCTTTATTGCACCAGTTCAGGATTCTGTATACAATACTTTATCGATAATAAAGTTATGGTTTATGACTATGCGTCTATAGTTGTATGCGCTATAAACAAGTATTATATTAGGCAGGCCCATAATACCTCAATAAATTAATGTTTTATTCATTCGATATATGGAGGGGGAAAGTTCGGGTTTCAGTGGAATTTTGGTCCTCATATATGAGCAATAAAATGATCTATAAAAGCTAACGGGCCCCGGCAAGAATACTCATATTAATTTAAACGTCAATCTAATCCCCAAGGATTTGGATTGTAACGAAAATGATTCTCTTGCAGAAAGTAAATATGCCAATTCAAATGAATTTATTACCCTTTTGACCAAGTAATACTAATGCGATTGTGTAATTAAATAGAATGTATTGATTTCATAATATAGACAAGATTAATTATTAAATGATATAAATTAAAGCATGGAGAAAATATATTCTTAAAATATGAATGAATTATAACGATCTATCGAATGATAACCCAGACGCAATCGCCACAACGCAGATGTACGCCATTGATGGGGCAATATACTATCCGCAAACTTTGGCTAATAAAAATATTATGTTCACATGTCGATCAACCGTATAGTCGATGATTGTGAAACTAAACATATGGAAAAGATTCACCCATTGAATACAGGTGTTAAATAAAACTGAACAAGATTATAGTATCTGTCTCATCAAAGTTTTGGGGACTACTGGCAGAAGAGCTTCTTTCTAATTTCGTTGGGGACAGCAGATACAGAAGAGAGAGGAGAGGGAGGGAGGGAAAGAGACAGGATAGGGCGGCTGATATCTACCAAATATTCCTTGGATTCATTTAGAATTATTTAGATATTGATTCAATCTGGTGGTTCATCTCGTATAGACGGATGGTTCATGGATTGGTGTGTGATGGTTGGGGCGCTGATCTCTTGGGGACTTGGCAAGCCAGTCAAACTCTGACAGATACCGCTTCTCCACTCCGAATAATGCCTGCCAGACCGCGGCAGAGAGGGGGCAGGGGGGGGGTGGTAGGAAACCTGAATTTCATTTACAGCTGAGTAAGAAATCTTTGGGAGTGAAATCTGTTGGCTCGTCATCCAAAGTATTCTTCCATTCATTTCCACTCTCTGCCTCTCTCAGTCACCATATAATAATATCGCTAAGGCCAAAGAGGCATCGAAAATGGTTCGACCACCATACTTTTGGAGGACAGCAAAGGAAGGGAGAATTTGGGAGAGCGAGAGGGGAGGAAAGGGGAGGGAAGTTGCCGAGTAGAAGGAAGCAAGTAGGTATTATCCAGGGTTGGCAACGACCAATGACAAAGTGGAGCTGTTTTTATGATGGCATACGCCGTGTGTGTTGTGATCTTTTTGGCACAAATCTTTGGTCGTAGTTGAGATCAGCCGGCATGTGTTATCTGAACGGCATAGTTGTCGCCTCTCCTCTCCGTTCCCCACCCCTCTCCCTCCTCCACCTTCGCTAAGAAGGACAAGGCTCAAGTTTCTCCATTTGACCGTCTTCACCCAGCCAACATGTGTGCATGCTTCCTACAAACAGCAAAATCCATATTTCATGTAGATATCGAGAACATGCGTGCTGAAGAAACAGACAAGAGTCTAATTTGAAGACGAACAGCTCAATTCCACGTGAGTCTATTTTTATAATCATATTTATAGTTTTAATAACTAAACAAATTCGAGTAAACTTTTCAATATGACTTGATTAACTTAACGTTGCTGGCATATCTTTGAAATGTCATTCTATCAGGATTAAAGGATTTATCAACTAATTATACTTTAATCTATTTATTTGGTTTTTAGCTGTCCACATTACCCCAGCGTCCATTAAACGTACAATTAATTTCTTTAAATTACAAAGTTTTGCAGTTATTCATGTAAAATTGTGTTTATAATGATATTATTATTGTTAAAACAAAAAGTTTAGAATAGAAATTTTGTTAATATTAAAAATAATGTTATAAACTGGTCATTTAAATTAAGCTCTCTATATTTAAACATTTATTTTAAAGATTTAAAACTCAGTATTCAAGTTAATTTATTTGAGAAATCACCTAAACTTAAATAGATATGTTTCAATCTTGTTTGCTTTTAAGTTAAGTATAGAATGAATAATATTTTGCCTAATGATTTCAAAATTCAATATCATAACATCAAAAAAGTCCAAATGCGAACAACTCCACGGAAATATTGACATGCGTGATATGTTTTATAGCTTTACAAAAGGTATCGTTTGAATATGACGTCAAATGTGAACTATATTTTATGCAAAGTTTGGGTTAAAATTGATCATGTTGATTAAGACAATTAATTTTAATGAAACAATTCTAAATATTTGTTTTGTTTTAACTTGTTATGCGATGCGAGTATAATTCATAAGAATAATTTACGATGTCGTGATTATTTAGTTTGCTCCTATATCCATGTGAAAAATAAACATTAAATTACACACTCTAATCAGACAGAGGACCAATTCACGTGTCGTATAAAGAGGGTGTGTAGTTTATCAACACCCGAGCGAGCATTTAACTGGTCCGAAAAAAAAGTTTTTGTATAACGCTTAAATCTCATAAAAAAAATTTTAATTTTAAAAAATCGCATTTTAAGTAAATAACGGTTGGAACTGGTTGTCATAATTATTATTTTAAATTGGGCCCCAAAAGCGATTATTTATTTACTCTTTGAAATAATCTATTTGAGAAACACCCTCAACTCTGTTTGACATACTGAATCAAGCAGCCGTATGTTTTATATTACTTGTAGTTAGTTGTTCGAAAGAATGTAAGGAAAGATGATAGGTACACCGAAATTAGTAGACATTGTATAAAAAAGAAAGTTTTATGTTGGAGAGATTGTTTCAGGATAACTAATTCAAATTTTATTCCTTTAATTAAAACTGCGCATATTCCAAAGTTATAAACGTGTACGATTCTATTTTTGTACGTCGGTTAAATTAAACTTATTTTATTAATATTTATAGAATAAGTTTCCTTTGTGACGACTATTTTTATAACACAGAGAAGTCTTCATTTCGTTGTAATAATTATACAAGGAAAGTTATTATAAATTAGAATTCCGATTGGGATAAATAAAACTTTTGTTAAAATACATTTAAATAAATCTGAAATGATTTATAGAGTGTATTTTTAATAATTAATTGTTCAAATAAAACCGTTCGTATAACCTTGGCTTAATCACCCCCACGATAAAACGTATAAAGCACTGATTTAAACATAAAACTAATACCGTTTCTAATTCCTTTTTTAATTAATTTGGTTGCTTGAAAACTAGATTCGAAAGTTAAAGTGAAAATAAAACAAAATTAAATTAATTTGAAATAAGTCTGTCATTCTATATAGACATGACTTTAAATGTTTCTATATCTACAGATTCACAACCAAAAGCAGTTTAATGCTGAATAGATTTAGAAAAAGTGTGATTAGATTATTTCTAAGAATTTTATTTCGGAAAATATCAAAATTCTATATTAGTAAAAAATTCACAGAATTTATTTAAATTATTTTAATTAACTAGTATCCGTTTTCTTATATGGTTATATTTAATAAAATATATTTTTTAAATTTTGTACCAATTAGTTATAACATATGAATTCGACTTTGCTATTACAATAAATAATACAGAATTATGCCTTGAAGGAAACATTTCAAACCCTGCATTAAATTGATAAAAAAATCCTTTCTCAAATTAGTTGTTTAAATAATCAAAAAATTTCGCTCTAAATATTTTCAGCAATATTAATGTATCTATGGCAACAGAAAACAATGCTTGCAACAATCTGACCTGAAAACAAAGGATAAATTACTCCGTCGGTATTTTCCATGTTTATCGCATTAAAACAGAAAATTTAAATATTTTACTCGATTCCAATAAACATGACAGATTGCTATTCTCCATATACCAACCGGATGCTTTTTCCCATTCCATTCCATTGAATAAGTTGAATTATTAAGTTTACAGAACTTCTGGTAAAGCAAAAAAGCAGATGAACGCATATACGCCTATTTCTTCAAAATTGCCAACGCCTTACACATGAAGAGTCAGATTATTATGGGGCGTAGACGTTTCTTTATAACCAATATTGATTTTGATACTTAAATAAGTTGAGTAAGTTCTTTTTGTATATACAAAGCATAATTTGTATAACTTGTGAAAGAGGTAGAGCTGTTTGCGTTAAGTAATAATAATAAGACAAAAGACGTGTAATTCTTCCTCTCTATTTGCGAGGTAGGAAGGCCAGGAGTATAGGGTGTATATGTATCGTCTGTGGATATGTTAATTATTGTCCTTAGGGTGCGGTCGGCAAGCTCTGTATTCATACATTTTAACAACTCTTTTTCGTTGTTGTTTTTTTGTGGGAAGACTCTCGTTTATATAGCTTAGATTAATCATTTATTTTTTATATATTTATCTGAGTAGATTTGACCTCGCACTCACGGGCCTATTATATCATTATGACAGCCGAATTTTGCTATTTCTGCATCAATTATTTAGATAAATAATTAACTTTAACGGTTTACTTTTATTCCAATTAAATTTTAGAAATAAATTCCAATCTAATTATTCATTTCGAACCAAATATAGACACAAATTGGTTCGCTTCGACAAGTTTTCCAAAAATACTTTTGTAAAATAAATATTATCAATAACTTCTCATGAATTTTTGTAAGCATTAATCTTCCTCTATTTATATAAAAGAGTCGTAAATGTTAAAAGCAAGCTGTCTCAATAAATTACATGTGTGAATTAGATCAAATCAAAAATCGATTATTATATTGCAAGCAAAATAACAACTAGAAAAATGTGCGCAATATATAGGCAACATTTCGCTATATATACGCTCTCTAAAATATAGCCGAATAATATGTAAAATAAGTTGTGAGAGAAATATAAAATGTGGATGGCTGGACAGAGTTAATACTCATGTTATGGGGAAACATCTTTCACGTCTGGTTGATACATTTAATCCCAAATTCTACTCAGTAATTTCTCAAGGGGACCACAAATCTCAATGGCCGATTATACCCTTCATTTATGGTTGTGAAACCAGCAAACTCCTCCCATATACCCTTATTCCTCTGCTCACGACTTAATCGGAGTATTCAAAATGGTGGGTTGATGTATACAAGCAAGCATCTTCTCCCTAGAAGAGAATATTCAAAAAGTTTTCTTTTTTAGAGTTTTTTTTTATTATTTGTACTCAGGGTTCTATATACGATTAATTGGTGGGGAGCAGGCAAGAAAATAGTGAAAAAGAAACAAAATGTTACTAAACAAAAATTTGATGAAAAGATTATTTCTATCAGATTGGTATGAATCCATTCACTAATTCTGGAGAATGTGTTCAATAACGCCTCTTCTTCTTCGTCTTTCGGGGAATAATATAAAAAACAGACAATTTAATTAATTCATTTGACACAAACATCAAAGTTAAGTTATTAATATAAATATCTGTTGGGACAAAATAGTTAGTTCTCAACCTTTTCTTTAGATTTAGGTATCTTATTCCATTTTGTCTTGATATAATAGAAACACGCCTTCGAATTCTTATATAGTTTTAAAAAATCAATTCAGTGAAAAGATTCGATTAAAAAAATGTATAAAACATCTTGTCGACTGTATTACTTTATTTTACAATTTTACGTAAATGTATAAAATATTTATTGTAATTGTAATTAGTTGTGACGGCATATGTAACAATTACCTTATATTATTGTTTTTTTTCAGAATAAAAATCCACAATATCGATTGAAACCTGTTGCTGACAATTCCTTAACAATCTGGTGTCTCATTCAGTCGGTTTTGAATTAATGGACGGAGATTTGTTAAGGGCTTGTCCCAGGTCTATCTCATCAACGAAAGATTCGGCATCTTTTTTTATCACAGTTGCATCCAAAAATGTTACTCAATGGTTAAATATTTCTTTCAGTTTTTTCACTGTTTAAATAAAAATCAATAAAAACCTTAATTCATGTTAAAAATCGATTTTCAAATCGATTATATAATTCAAACTATTTATAAAATTCATAATCTTTGTTTTAACTAAACGTCAGATGTCTAAGTAATAAGGTAAGGTAGGTATGCAATTAATGAACACAGTATTTAAATGAAAATATGCATTAATTATGTAAATATTGGCACATGGCCAACATTTTTCATTTCAGAATCCTTTGATCAAACCGTTTGCTGTTAAAAATAACACTTTATTAAAATCATTTTAAAAAATTCAATGAAGACGAAATATTCCTTAAAAAATTCATCGTTGTCAAAATCAATAAATTCACTATATAGAACCTGTGATGGAAATTTTTTTATGAAAACTTTTCAAATCTCCTTTTTTCGATATTTAAATATTTTTCTATAATGAATATGGAACTATACAAAACGATGTAAGCAGATTTAAATAATATTATTTTAAACAAATTTTTAATTTACAAAGTTACCTCCATGCAAGCGTCCATTTTTTAAACAAAGATATTAAAGTGTATTTCAACTTTTGGAAAACGACTTTATCTATAACGTTTGTATAGTATATATATATATGTAAAAATGGATAATGTAATATCTTATAAATTACTGGAAAGTAGTTTAAGTAGTCCACTAACCCCCTCCCGGTATGGGTAGGGTTAAGACATTTTTATCGAATATATTTTTACTTTCTTCTTCAACGATATTTAATGTCTATAGAGCCAAAAATTGAAATTAGTGATGTTTTTAATGGATGATTCTATTGGGGGAGTAGTTTTATTTCACCTCAATTTTATACAGTTAAATAATATATATAATTTGCAATAATTTAAAAACAAATTTAAAAAAACGAAAATAAATAATATTGTCAATTAATTAACGCTTTACTTGTTTGAAAATAAGTAATATAGTAAATATACCCAGTAAATTACTCCACAAATGTTTTTGATATTCTTAAGAATTATTTAGAATTTTATATAATTATATAAAATAATAATTGTTATTACATACTATATATATATATATATATAGTTTTCAAATACTTTAATAGGCTAAATATAGACTTATTCTTTAGTTTCTGTCAATAATTTATCTATATAATTTGGTAGGAATATGTTGTCTTAAATATAATTAAGTATAATTCTCTAATCAAAACTGTTTTATTCAATACTACATAGCCATTGTTCATTTTATTATAAAATAATGAGTATGTATTAACACCTAATGTTAAAATATCTTTATATTAACACACGAAGAAGTTTAACAGTTGAAAAAACTGTTAAACGACCAGATACAATTATATAATCATATTACAAAGAAATTAGCAGTCTAGTTTTCTGAAAACCACACATTTACGTCATCCATATTTCAAACTGGATACCTCAATTTCTATTAACCACTTTGTTATATTATAAGATCCTGATAGCCCTCTGCAATTCGGCCCTTAAACAGATTTGGTCATAAAATAAATGAATTGAACTATAATTATAGAGGTCCTATGATTACAACAGCACCCATTTGAGCTAGATGACAGTAGGTATATGTTCCCATAGAGCAAATAGAGCATGCAATTTACCATGTTGACAATCCAGAATGTTTATAAAAAAAATTTTGAGATAGTAGTTTAAATTTATAAGTTAATTTTTCAAAAATTTCAAAGAAATATTTAAGTTTTCTTCAGATCTTTTAAAATTTTGATGTGAATTCATATTTATAATTACAATTTTATCTGGTTCATTATCACATAATATAAGCTATTCCGTGATTTACATTTATAAAATAGCCAATTTTGTAAAATTTTGATTGTCCACGTGGGTTTATGAAAGTTAATTTTGAGCTAAAAGTAGTAAAACTCGAGAGCTTATAAGCTATTTTCAAATATTTTGCAATAAAAAATGGCAGCCGATGCAGCTGATGCCCCCTCCCACGCTATATATGGACATAGGGTTAAATTGTAAGGAACATAATTACTGTAACAGGAAAATCGGCTACAATATCCGTAAAACATTGACTGGCTATATATAATAGATTACAAATAATAGTTATGTTTATAGCAGTCGTTCAATTAATATAGATATGATTTCATATTTAATTTTAAAATCTCAAACATTTAATTCTTATTTTTCGTTTATTATATTTCACTTGCATATTTTTTATGCGAACTATTTTTGTCAATATAAATTAAAATTGGACAACACCCAATTTAATTTGAAATGTTTTATTTAGGTAAATTCTCAGAAACTATATCTACATTATGATATAATATGATTATATATAAGTCATACTCGGACACTGATGTTTAGTCAAAGGTCTGACCAAAAACATTAGCATTAATTCCTTTCCTTCGGTTAAAAGGGTTTGGGGAAGGGTCAGTTTCGTAGAGGCGGTCAGGGGTGGTGGGGGCTAAAATTGAAAAATTCCAAAAAAAACATGTTACTCATTTTAAATGCGACGTCATTCAATCTCAACTTGCAGGTAATGCATATTTTGTCTTAAAAACAGTTAACTTCTAGCCAGCGGGTCCGTCACATTTTCTTTTTCCTTTGTGTATAGGATATTTAGGAAAACACATAGATATGCTATCTTTGTTTAAGTTTAACTAGATTGGTAATCTAGCTGATTGTTGTCACTTAGTATCGGTTTCTGTTGATCCTGGCAAAAATTCAATATTATTAGTAATTACTGTAGTAATATTAAATTCAATAATTGTTTGTATGTATCAATTAAATATATATATATTCTCTTAAAGTTATTTTCAAATTATTTAAAAAATCACGCGAAATTATTTATACACGCGATGCAACATACTTTAGTATAGAAATGTTTTAGATGTACAATCTAGATCTGTATATAATATACAATATCTATGGTAAAACATCGTTAATATCAAAATAATCGATTTTATACAGATAAAAGAAATATTTTAAATTAGGCTTAGAGTAAGGAAAATTTTTTATTCTACAATTTCTAAAACTACAAAAAATGATAGAAATCCATAAAATCAATAAAATCGATAAAATCACTGGACGTTTTTCATGCTCTACAAAATTAGAGTATACGCTTTCTTTAGTAGTTACTAATTTTCATGGGTGCCCCCAATGGGGTCATTGGGTGCAAACGACCCCCTTTTTCCTTTTAAAGTGAAGCGCCCTTTTAAGGATTTAAAAAAAATTATTTATAGAAAAATAAGCCTTTTCGAAAATAATTTCCAAAACATACTAATTAATAAAATGTGCCTTTTCATGAAGATGGTCCAAATAATTTTTATTGACTCCTTTTTAAAAAACAAAGTCTATAGGTGCCCCTAAACCTGAAAAACGACCCCTCAAAATATTTCTGGGGTCACACCTGTATTCTCATGCTCTTCGGAGCCATCGTTCTTGTTTCGTGCATTGCCTTCGCTGAATCGGAAGACAATGACGAAGATGCTGAATTGATGAAAGCTGTGAAGAAATTGTCCCCTGGTAAGCAATTTATTTTTTTAAATATTTAATTTTTAATTTGTAACTTTATATTGAAACTATACATTTTAAATTCATATTCTTCAGTCATCATTACCATCATCATTGTCACGTTCGCAAACATCAACACGGATGGTAGTGATGAAATCCATTCTGATATTTTCGATAACTTTTATGAAATAGTTCTTAATCTTTTCTGGTTCTGTTATAATATTCTTATAATCATAATTTTAAATCAATAAATATAATTTTCTTTCTGCAATCATAAAATCCTTGTTTTACATTACATTTTCTTTTAAATTGGTTAACTTCAGGAGGCCTAATATCCCGCTATACATGTAGAGAGTGTATTTGTTGATCATTGTGTGTTTGAATCAATCTTTTGAATTCAAAAAGATTTTTTTTATAATGTCAAAGACAATATTTCAGAATTTATAAAAATGTCATTTAAGTAATGGGGTAATAAAAAAAATAATTATTGGAGTTTAAATATTGACTAATACAATACATTATAAAGTCATATTTAATTGTAACTATGCCTATAGATATTATATAGAAAAATATAGACAATAACTTAAAACATAGCGACATATAATTTTGAATATTTAAAATACTGTACTAATTGTGTTAAATTGTTTAGTGAACAATTTAGAGTTGAGCCGTCAAATAAATTCGTGAACAAAATGTTTTGCTTCGATATTGTTCTTTACACATATTTCTTTGATTACCTTACATACATTCCTTGCGCTTTCTACTCCTGAATTAATTGTATATACATCCGAACTAACTGATTAGAGGATTTCAATGATCAGAATCTATGATCCGCAGTCGCTGGCGAGAAGATTTATTTATTTTTATATATCTTTGAAATCCAATAATCAATTTGTTTAACATATTATCAGTTAATTATGTCGCATTTTATAGGTGACAACTTTTTTACTATATTTTAATTTTAGAAAGTATGTTATAGAAGATTTATTCAAATAAACTACCGAATGCGTTTTGATTTGCAAATGCATGAATTACAAACGCAACATAGTCGAATGAGCAGTGGGCAATGAAAATTTTCAGAAACAATGGAAGACGAATTGTGGGAAAACAATGTTTTTGGTTGTTTAGGAACCCAAACAGCTGAATAACACATTAATATGCCACCCGTGACTTCACTACCAGCTTCTGTGCATCACAGGAACATTGAAATGTAGAATACCAAGAAAATTCCCAACTTACACTTTCAAAAAATAATTCTGGCGAATAATTCGGCTTCATTTTATCACATTACTTACCTAACATTCATATGCTATTTCTATAAAAGATTAACATTTCTAAATATAGATTAACATACAACATCAAAGACAATAACTTAGATTAATGTATAATTGGGCGGAAATAAATTTACTTATTAAATAATTTAATTATCTACATTATTCTATCTTTGAATATTTAAAATACAAATTGTGTCAAGTTGTATAGTGTCGAAGAGTTGAGCGGTCTAATTAATTCGTGAACAAATTTTTTTGCTTCGATATTGTTGTTCACATACATTCTGTGCGTTTTCTACTCATTAATTAATTGACTGTATATTTACATAATCAATCATGGTAACAAACAATTAATTGATTTCTGTTTTTCACGTTAACTTTAAAAAGCAAGTTAATAAATTTGCATATAGTGTGATGTAACGAAATTAATTCGTAAATTTGTACTTCTTATACCTCCTATATAAAGAAATCTTGATCTTTCTGCAATGATAAAAATATTTTATACATTTAACGGAAAATATCACGAATTTTAATTATTTAATTTTCAACCAATCTACAAACTTTTTTAACACTTATTAATTTCCTTTTGATTGAATTAAATCCCATTAAAAATATGTTATAACATTAAAAAGTTGTTACTTTAATAATATAATCCTGATTTTATATTGATCAGTTTCTAAATGTTAACTTTAAAAAAATATGATTTCATCTTATGAATCATCATTTTCAGTATCTAAAATTCGAAATGGGTTTATCAACAAAATTGGTAATTATTCAATTAATACAAATTATATTAAGTTTTCGGTTTTACTCATTTTAACCTCCCATTCTCTTACATTGTTAATCAAAGTTGGTTTATAATTAGATATAGTTTGCAAACCCTTAACTATGATACTTCGACCGTCATGCATACTGATTTTGAAGAAATTGTATCTCTGAATAAAGAATGGCCAAAGCAAGCCTTTCTTAATCACTCATTACATATCTATAATCTTCAAAAAGGAGAGAAAAAAGTCCGATAAATAAAACTTCAATATATATATATTTCGGATAAATTCCGTGAACGCTATAAAATTAATAAAAGCAATTTTTGACTCATGGATTTATAAAGGAATAAAATATTTAAAATTTAAACAATATGATTATAGTTGAGTTATAAGTTAAGATTACATTTAATTTAAATATATCGTATAATTAGATATTAAGGATTCATTCACCATCCATCCGAAATATATATATCTTGAAGTTTTAATTATCGGACTTTTTTTCTCCTTTATTAATTATCAAACTTCGAAATGCCCACAACAACATACTTAAACATCTATCTTCGTTCGTTTGTATTTGACAGTTATTATAGGTTGATTTGCGCATGACACGTATGAATTAAATTATGCGGGAGAGAATATAAATTTGAAAGAGATACCGATAGTGATTAATACTATAATAGTCAAATAAACATTTAGTAAAGAATTTATTAGTTTACTTTCATTGATTGCATATTGCATAATCAACTTCAACTATACAAAACATTGAGTCGCAAAAAAATTCAGTTAACATCCATGGGCGTAACTAGGAATTTGAGGTGACCCGGGCGAAGACTGGGTCAAAAGTTTTTAAGGTCCAGGGGTGTAGTCCCCCGGAAAATGTTTCAATGTCTTAAATTGTAATGAAGCAATATTAGAGCATGAAAAACCGAGGGAATAAGTATCAATAAAATAACAATATAAAAACATCATGAAAATTGTATTATTATAAAATATATACAACACAATTGATATATAAATTAAAACTTATTATAATGAAAAAAAATTGTTAAAAGGTATATAAAAATATGCAAATTTTAATAAAACTAAATTTGCTAAACGACACACAAAAGACAGTGTATGTATTCTAATATAGTAATTAATAATTTGCACTATTCCAAATTTTCAAAACAGTAAAACACCAATGGCTTTGTTACGCGCCTGACATCTAGATAATTTCCAACATTTTAGACTATATAATCAATTATTTGAATATAGCCTCCAGATATTTAAAATTGTATTAGTAAATTACACCACGAGTGACCAGCAATAGTTTTCCTCTACGAGTTGTTAATTCACGAGTGTGAAACACAAATTAAGAAAAAAACTCCGAGTGGGCGTAATGACTTTTCACAACTAGTAAAAAGTGTAACATTATGTAAGTAATAGCTGAAATGAACCACTTGCACATTCAAATTCACAATAATTTCCACATCGTATTTGATATAGTTCCTCACTACCTACTTATAGCTATAGATAATTAATTATATAGAAATACATCTATGCTTAAAATTAGTCATCAATATATGACATCTACATTAACATATGATATATATATGAATTCAAATAATCAACTTTGCTTTTGTGGTTGTCGAACAAAAACTCATTTTTTGCATCAACTTTTGTTTCGGTGAATATAGTTAAAATATGGTCAAATGGGGATATATAGAATATAGACATGATTAGGCAAAAAAGTGATTTGCGAATATTTGTCCAACCATTTGCTTATTACCCTTCTAACTACCTTTTTATACTTTTATAGCAATTATAATTTCTATACTTGTGAATTAAATGCTTGTGTATAACCAAAAGATATGTGGTAAAAATTCTACAAATGTTTCCGATATAGTTGGGTATAGTGATACAATCGAAATCGCTAATGTAATATATTATTTAGTAGCAATTTTAAAAATGCAACATTTCGGCAGTTATATGGAAAGGATGAGGTTTCAAGTTCTGACCGTGTCCTACGGTTCTGCTCGTGCACACATCGCGAAGAATGGTGACAGTGGGTCAAGATGGCGCCAATTCGCGTATTTCAAGACAAGTTAGATTCAATAAAAATATAATTAAATTATATTTTAGTTAACATATATTTATTAACGTTTTGAATATTTAGTATTTACGGAAAACTGGATACGTTTTAAATTATTGTAACAATTCTAATGTTTTTATAGTATTATATTAAATATGTTATTATTATGAAATTTATTTTAATTTAACTATTACATTTTAAATTTCCAAAAAATGGAGTTTAATAAAACTTAAATATCTATTTCAACTAAACCTATTATATGATATGTATATATTAACTAAATTTTCTAAATAGTATACTAAATATAAATTATATAAGAATACCTTTCCAAATGATCCGTCTCAATTGGAATAGCTAAGATGGATATCTGTAGGAAAGTATTACTAATTTAGTACCTTTGAAAACATTATTATTGTTGAGAATTACCTAAATCTTGACCACTTTAAAAATGACTTATTGTCTTCGTGTCTTTTTGATTCTGTTTTTCTTAACAATATCGATTCCCCTTCGCAATTGATGAGCAGTTATAATATTACTCCTGATAAGCTTGTTCCGCTATAGGGAAAATTTCTCCCAGTTCGCGAACAATAGTGTCTTGGTTCAACGATGAAATTTAACAGGCTATTCGAAATCGGCGCCTTCTCGAAAAAATATGGAGGAAAATTAGGACAATTCTGGATTAGTCAAATTTAATTCATTCACCAGGGGAATTTTTTACAGCGGATTGATTTGAACACATATAATGATCAACATACACTTTCTATATGTATAGCGGGATATTAGGCCTCCTGAATTTAACCAATTAAAAGAAAATGTAATGTAAAACAAGGATTTTATGATTGCAGAAAGAAAATTATATTTATTGATTTAAAGTTATGATTATAAGATTATTGAAACAGAATCAGAAAAGATTTAAAACAATCAGAAAAGTTATCGAAAACATGAGAATGATCTTCATCTCTACCATATTCGGCGATGACGATGACCACGATGACGATGACGACGATGACGACGATGACGATGACGACGATGACGACGACGATGACGACGTTTCTTTTCGTCCTCGTCAGTACCTTCATCTGCTTCTTCCTCTGAAGAATCTAAAATGTATTTTTAATATAAACTTACAAATAAAGAATTAAATATTATTAAAATAAATTTCTTACCAGGGGACATTAAGGCCTTCACAGCTTCAATCAATTCAGCATCTTCGTCATTGTCTTCCGATTCAGCGAAGGCAATGCACGAAACAAG
>JAUZNC010015860.1:0-27539 GCA_034780395.1 Vannuccia rotundouncinata | reverse complement strand
TTAATTTATATCAGTTAGTCCAAATACTTAAGGGTTTCAGTAAGAGTAATCACTGTTTCATTGATTTTTGATAGCTCAGTGATTTTATCTCGGAAGGTGTTTGACTGAGACAGCAATGTGAAGTCTTCTTTCTTTTCGGCATCTTTTGACAAACTATCGGCGTCTCTCCTCATCAGATTGAAAGAATATTCCAAACTCTGTTTCTTTTTTTGTAAATGTGATAGATCTTCCAGCACAGCTTTCCTTTTGTTCAGTTTATGAATGCAGTTTATTTATCAAAAAATATACAAAAAATAAAAATAATAACTAGGTAAATAATTTCCATGACTTTTCCGTGATTTTTGGGCTTTTGGATGATTTTCCATGATTTTCCATGACTTTTCAATGATACTTTTTTGCCATGTCTTTTCTAGGTTTTTCCATGTGCGTGGGAACCCTGACTAACCAAGTTGATACCAGGCAAGACGTTCATACATTGCAAGTTTACATTGGTAAAGTGGTTTGTCCTACATAGACTAATACAATAAAACAAGCTCAGCTTATTTTAAAAATAACTTATAGTTAGTTTTAAAAGATTTTTGTAGTAAATTTTCTGATAAAATACAACTGAATGATTTGATTTCAGATAGAAAGTCTACCTTTACTTGTAATCAGGTGTCTAACTAGTCCCCTCAAAATATTCTGAAAATTATCTACAAGGCTATGCAGTAAGGATAGCTTATAAAATGGAAGGTAGCACTGGATATTTTGAGGTTTTACTCCCTATTCCCAAATATTTTTACCTATACTAATAGCATATTTTTGCTGATCTCAAAATAGACTGAAAATCTATTAAATCCACAATTCTAAAAAATATTATGTGAAAATTATTGTACTCAAACAAGTTTTAGTAAAAAGGTAAATGACATCTTGTCTTTAATTATATGTTTCATGGCTTTAAGATCCCTTGTTCTTTGCTTGGGAGATTCATTAAGAGCTTTCAGCTGAACATTTGACTCTAGGGTTTTTGACTCAAGAGTTTTGTCAATTTGTTTTTGGAGGTCATTTTGAAGTCTATTTAATCAAATTAATTTGCAAAGTGGAATTGTATTTTGAGTTTATAAGCTTAATGAAAAAATTTGTAAAAATAACTTTTTGAGGACCTTTATTTCTAAAAAAAACCTTTAAGTACCATTTAAAGGATTAAGCAAAAAATGACATTTAAGAACCTGTCACCACTCTGATATATATAACTATGCAATATTATCAAGAAAATAAATAGTAGAAAGGCAAAAAACTTTAAAAATGCAAATTTACAAAAAAATAATCAGAATTAAAATTTAAATATAAATAAGTTTAGTTAATAACAGTTTTCAAGCAGTTTAAAAACATAATTATAAATACTTCAAAAAATGGTTTAAAACTTCAAAATGTGATACATTCATCATATAGGTTTAGTGTTAAGAACAGTTTTATATTTTCTCACATGTTTTTATTTATTATTGACCGCATGACATTAACCAATAATATTTTGTCCTTGTGACTTAGTTGTTTTTTTAAGCCAAGTTGTGCTAAGTTATTCTAAACACAAATGAAAAATTATAAAAACAAAATTGAAATTAGACATAGAAATTCTAATACCTTTTACAAAATTAAATCTGTATATGTTGGAATGGGTATTAGCAATTCTAAGACCTGCAAAAATACTATACAACATTTTTAAAACTAATCTGATCATTTTAAATTGTATCTGTATACTGAATAACTGAAAGTAACAAACAGTAAATTTGTATGTAGTAATCTGGATAAAATCTTTTATATATGCACATCAAAACAACATGAATATGTATTTAAGAGTTTAAACCAAATTTTATAAGGATTGAGCAAACCTTGCTTTATAATTGTAATTACTTTAATATTTAATCAAGTAGCTTAACTGAAATGGGTACTAAAATATATTAATATTGTGCTATGTAAAATGTGTTTATTCAGTTAAAAATTTTTTTTGAAGATTTAAAATGATGTTCCTTAAAAATAGACTTAATAAAACAATTAAAACCAAACAAATTTTTGAAACCATAAAATAAGATAAATAAAAGAAATAAGCATATTATAAAGTTGGGTTGCAATAATTGAAACTAAATTCTACCAAAAAGCATAAGTGTTATTAAATACTTTACAACTATGATTATTTTTGTAATAAATGTTATGAAAAGACTATTTATTGGGTTTAATTAGTTTAATTTTAATAACATATAGATATCTAAATAAAATTAACCAAATTAATTAGTAGGCAACTGCTATTAAGAATGTTTGTGTATAAAGTCTACAAAATTAATGGAACATGTATATATAATATATTAAATATTATAACATATAATGTAAGTTTTATATACAGATTTTAGAAAAAACTCAATGTTATCCATTAAGGTTGAAAAATAGTGTATTAGATACAGAGGCATCAAAGCTAGAGGGTCCAGAGGGTCTGCAGACCCCATGGCCCTTTTGATGGGGTGTCAGAGTACTTTTAAAAATCCCCCTCAAGCATGGTCTCAAAAATATTTACAGGGGGGCATAAGGTTATAAAGATGAATATCATATAAGGGCATATATATTATAATACTAACTACAACTATAATAAAAATGATATATTTTTTTATTGTGGAGGGAACACCCTCCCTTTGAATTTCTCTCCCTGTAAAAAAAATGGCTGATTATCAGGCAGTATAAAGTGCCTACTGCCTGATTTTCAGATGGCCTGTGAGGGCTGAGTATCTGGATACCAATAGAATACAATGTTTGAATGTTTAAACCAATCAATATATATATTAATATAACTATGAGGAGAAATGACTTTGTTGGTTTGATGATTAATTAGATAATTAATGTTTAATCAATAATTCACTTTTTACTAATTTTTCCAAGTAAAATATTACACTGTTTATATATATGAAGAGAGAGAGCGAGAGAAAATAGTTAAACATAAGTAAATGTATCTTTATATTATAAAAGTTTATAAAATGTTTATAAAATGTTCAATACGTGTCGTTTATACATAACAAATCTATAGATTTTCCAGGTTCTTTCTTATACAGCAAGGTAAAATCATACAAATAATATAAATAGATTATGTACCTTGTTATTATTATGTAGTTGATTTGGTTAATTATACAGAAACCAAAGCTGGGAGGTAGAATTGTCAATATCAAAAAAACTGTGCTTTATTAATTATCCAAACTTATAACAAAATTAATAATACGCATAAATAAAATTAATAAATAAATCAAACCATAAATATATATAATGGATAAATTGTACATCAAATAAATAGCAAATAACTGGTTTAGCTGTTGTGCTAAAAGTAAAATTTTTATTTAATATATTTAAAACAACGAAGTAGAATGGTTTTGTCTACAAACAATTAATAAAAATCGATTTATAGCAATGACTTATATATTATTTCTATAATTTCATATATTTTTTTTTAATTTAATAATTTCTTAATATCATTATTATAATATATAAGTCAAGGGTTTATAAACACAAAAAATACATAAATTTTGAAAATTTATTACATCATATGTTAATGTAGAGAACGATTTTTGAATTGATTTATATCTACATAAAAACGTAATATAAAATATAATTTTTAAATATAAAAAAAATTTTATTGATCAATAGTTTATTCGTAATTAGTTTGGATAAAAATTTAATTATATGTACAATTAATAATTGTATACCTATTAATGCTACCTATAATCCGACAAATCGCAACTATAATATGGCTTATCCGAGACCGCAGAACTCAAACGGAATCCAATTTTTTGACTATGTTATAAAACTATACATACAATTGCAACACCACGTGCCTATATATGCATAACCTATTCAAATAATGGTCCCCATTTACAATTTACTCTGGCTAATCGAAACAGCTAAAAGCATTTTCGTTCCGATTAGACGAAAATCGATTTTTCGTAGTATAAAAGTTAAAATTACCTACCATTTTCTGATTGTTAATTAATAACCAAACAGTAATATAATAAAAAATCCACTTTTTCAGAACAACTTTACTTAATAATTCTCAGGATTAGATTAAAAATTCTAAATATTTCTATTTAATTTAGTGATTTGCATACATAGCTGTACATTCCGCTATTTCAACAGGTGATGCAATTAGCTAGTCTCACCCTATATACATTTCAAAATAATTGGTATGGTTTAGATTATAAAAAATTGTCTTTAGATTTATTTATTAATCCTCCAAATGTATGGATATTACTGATAAATGAGCTGTTCCGATTAGCCAATGCAAAAAAACAATGTAGGTATAAGAGTGTTTCTAAAAATTCTATTAACATTAACCAAATTTGAAAAATTTTGTATATTCAGTACGAAGCGGTAATTTTGGGGGTTAGAGGCTACCCAAAAATATTAGTAATTGTAGCATTTTTAATGTCCTTAATTACAAGTGACTCCGGCACCTCCAAATTCCCGGAAAATCACATGCCTGATAATAAAATATACCACTTTAGATTCTCTCTATAAATGCAGGCGTGTCATAAAAAAAGAATTTGTGTAATAATCTACAGCTTATACGACACGGGGACTTACAACCATTAACAAACAAAAATATGAATAAAAACAACAAAATCCATCAATATATATACTTTATTTGATACAGCATTACTATCAAAAGATGATCAAGGACAAATTATGTTTATACTCTAGATGGATACAGCATAATTCTGATTCTCTGGCCCATAGCTTTGCCGGGTAGATTACTGGTGAATTGAGCTCGAACTCCACCACTTCTTCCATGGGGTTTTACTACTTTTCCCCAGATAACTCGAATACGGTCCTTACGTCCGGAGTTGGGACGACCAGTCTTTCTGAAAAGACCATGAATGCAGAATGAATAGAATGCCATATTCAATACAAAAATATAAACATACTTCTGCATGACATCTAATAATAAAATGAGTGATAAGTAACAATGGAAAACATTCCTTTTGTAACTTGTAACATTAGATAAAGCAAATACTGTATATTAACTTTTTTAACACACTATTAGTTCTATATATTTCTTTTATACAATTGTAGATATAATGAAAACACTATAAATAGAAGATAACAATCAAATAGTAAAACCATGAAATATTTTCACTAACTTCTTAACTAATTTGATAGAAAAAAAGACAATCATGGTTCTTATAATCGTCTTGAAAAATGATCATTGGATATTATTCATTATAGAAGTTTGCACATGAAAGAAATAGTGTGTTCGATAAAAAATGTTACATTTTATGCTCAGTTTCAATTATCCTATAAAATAAGTTTGATTTTTTCTGCATCATTTGATAAGTTGCTTGTGATTTGTATATTCTTATCATATTTTTAAAATATTCATTATAGTAATTACTGAATAGTAATGTGTATAAACCATGTTAAAAAGCGAAAACATCCAGAAGCTTAAAACAAATCTGCAAAAGCACTAATTAAATTTAATAGAAGGAAAAAATAAAATGTTTCGTCTTATATACCTCTTTCCTTTGTATACATAGCAACATTTCTTGCCCATATAGAATTCAGTTTCCTCTCGACTAAGGACTCCATCAATTCTCAAAAGAGCTGTTTCTTCATGTTGATTTCGAAGACCTCGCTTGTAACCAGTGAAAACTGCTTTGCAGTACAAACGTCCTGCTTTCTTGAAGGGTGTCTTTGTTACTGATTTGGTCTCAGTCTTCTGTTCACTCATGTTGACCTGAATCTATAATAACACAAAATAAAAATATTACTTACCTATAATTATACTGAATAAAAAAATAAAGCATGTAAATATATCATTTAAAAATAAATCTCTATATTATATAATAAAATCATGAGCAAAGTAATTATGTCTACTGGAACTGCTGTATAATCAGAACACAATTTGAATACCCTGTTTTTCTACCTATGGCTATTGCTACAATATTAGAAAAAATGCATAATCAGAACACTGGCTAATGTGAATTGTAAAAATAATTTGTAGAACAGTCCATATACATACAATGTATTTTACATTTGCTAATTGGAACAGATAATCAGAGTGGCCACTATTTTTGCTCCATAAAATTCGAGGACAGATCATTTTTTATATAAAAATTAGAGGACATAAAATGTTATAAATACTATAATAAAGACAAACAATTTTTAAATTTTTTAACATATTTTAATTTGAATATGCTGATGATAAGACACATTAAATAATGTACAATTATAAGTATACTATAAGACAATTTTATTAATTAATGGAGATAATGTTAACACAGCATATACATGTTTATGTTGTGAAGATGTTTCTAGAACAGTCCCCCTTGGATAAGCTTGCATTGTTTTGTTGCTGCCTTCAGTGCCGCAGTTGCCCTCATCTTCATTTCTTTCAACTCTATCAAAGCTTGGGACTTTCACTTTTTAAGATTTCTTCATGACTGAGCATTGACACCTTAGCAAATTGTTTCTCCTCAAGATTAGCAATATATCGCTTGTGTGCACCTTTACTTTAATTTAAAATAAATTCAAGGACATTCCTGACACAATAAAAACCCTGGTTAGTCTTAGTCAGCCCAATATGGTCCTTATGGATGCTCAAATTCACATCAGTGACTCTGCTCTTAAGCAAATAATCCAACCAAGGATGATCCATCTTTTTGTAACAAAAATAACAGAGATTTTTAATTTAACACTACTTAAGTATTGTTTTTTGTCAAACATATTGTGTTCTAAAATCTTTGAATTAAGATTTTGATAGATAGACCTTGAATTGCAAACCAAATTCCATACTTTTTCCCGATTTTTACAGTAAAATATATAAGAAAAAACTTTGTGGATTTTAAACAGTACATATAATTATTGAAAAAACTTGAAAATTCATTAATGAAACAAGAGACATCAACTAAATATCTAGGCCTTTTAATTCAAGCTAATTTAAAATAGGAGACTCACATAGTAAAATATATAATTAATAAAATAAAGACAAATATCAGCTTATCATATATTAAAAAATAAAATTCCATATGTGAAACTAAGTATGCTTTATAAATCATTAATTATGGAATTGAGATATATCATATGGTAGAAAAAACACACCTTGGCTAATACAACATATGTGACTAAAAATACTATATAAAAAACCTCATCTATATAGTACAAACAAATTACATAAAGAAACCAAATTCTGAAGATATAACAAACTCTATTTTATGGCTTATGCACATAACTTGCTTTTCACTAGAACTGTCTCTGACATCTTTAGCCCATAATATTTATTGCACCTCCAATTTTAATTGTAGCCTAGGATACCATTTCACAATGTGAATTAGCTGCCTTGTATATTATATACTATAATAGATATCAATTTATTATTGTGCATAACAAGTAATAAAAAGTAAAAATTAACACTAAATAATTTGTATTAAATTTTTTTCAAAATAGATTAATGAAAAACCTAAGAAAATTCCTGTTTTCAAGATCAGGGAAAACATATTGCTAAAAACCTAGGTAAATTCCTGTTTTCCCAAGTGGTGGGGACCCTGGATAGAATTATAGAGCACTAGCCTTACAGCAAAAGAGTATTTAATTAATGTGGTATTTCACTGAATGAACATACTATGTTCATAGAAGTCTATGATCTAAAAAGAAAAGCAGGTATATATATATATTGATTAAAATTTTGTGATAAATTTATGTTTTTGTACAAATTTAACAAAATATTTGTGTTAAATTTTTTCTCAAAAGAACAGTTTTTACACAAAAATAATTTTGTGGAAAAATTAATGAAAAACCTAAGAAAATTCCTGTTTTCAAGATCAGGGAAAACATATTGCTAAAAACCTAGGTAAATTCCTGTTTTCCCAAGTGGTGGGGACCCTGGATAGAATTATAGAGCACTAGCCTTACAGCAAAAGAGTATTTAATTAATGTGGTATTTCACTGAATGAACATACTATGTTCATAGAAGTCTATGATCTAAAAAGAAAAGCAGGTATATATATATATTGATTAAAATTTTGTGATAAATTTATGTTTTTGTACAAATTTAACAAAATATTTGTGTTAAATTTTTTCTCAAAAGAACAGTTTTTACACAAAAATAATTTTGTGGAAAAATCGGATTTTCACATTTTTTACACACTGGACCATCCCTGCATTTATATAATGGGGACTGACATTATTGTGGAAGTCAATCATTGTGTGTATCATTATTCAAATCATAGACCACATTTTGTGTACCTATTAAGTTTAATTGCAAATATTTACAGGGTGCCCTATCATTTACAGGAAAAAATAGCAGTGTCCAATATACTGTTATTATTTAAGGAAATATTCCTCCTTATACAAATATTTTAGAATAATGTATGTAATAAACAAATACAACAGAGACGTTTTATGCATAGATGCAATTTTAAGTATAGTAGACATAATATCTAATGGAGAAATTTTATTAAAAAATAGTACACAATGTAATGGCAAATAAAATAGAAAATCAAGTCTTTGCAAGACAGTCAATAACCATTGGTAATAGCCAAAACAAGAAAAATATTCAAAATCTAGGCCACCTTTGTAAGACAATCAATAACCATTGTATAAATTAATAGACAAATACAACAGAGAATTAGATAGAACCTTTGTTAGTTTGTTATTTCAAGTAATTTTTACAGTTGATCATTAATTTCATGTTGTTTTGAATCTATCATTATATGCCATGGTGTAGGTGGAGGAAGACAGTTGATCCAGACTGTGCACTAATTTATTTATTAATAATAATTTTTTAAATAATTGTTTACCTTGAAATTTAAAATTAGTTTTGTTAAGTTTTTTATTTTGGGGGACATATATTACCCACATCCAGTGGACATTTACTATTTATTTATAATAAACATCCCTAGAATGTGTTTGGACATTTAATACTTCTTTTTGGGATGGGATGTTTATTACCTATAACTTATATGTTTGCATAACTGTGTATAAAATTTATATATTTAACCTTTTCTGCTGATTTTGAATTTCATTTATAGTAGAAAATTTGTTCCTAATAATAATGAATGTATATATAAACAAATTTATTATATAAAATAATGTTATAAATATATATGTTCAGGAGTGTGATTTATAAATGATAAAAAATCATACCAGGGGCACAATATTATATTTTATTTATGGGGCACATGCTATATATATAATTGATTGTACTTAAACAGTAAAGAGCAAAAAATGTTATTCTAAAAAAATCAGAAATCCAAATAAAATTGGAAGAATCACACCCCTGTATGTTAGATAAAATACAAAATCAGAAGAAAAGGATTATTAAAATTTCCTGCTGATTTTTGTTATGTATAATTATTATATAAAATTCAAAAATGACAGAAAAGACTTTTTTATACATTTTCTGCTGATTTTATTAAATATATAAATCAGCAGAAAACACTTATTATATATATTCTGATGTTTTTTATTAAATATATATTTATTATATAAAATCAGCAAAAAGGTTTGTTATACATTTTCTGCTGATTTAAGTATATATGTATGTAACATTATTTTATATAATAAATATTAAGTATATATTTATTTTATAAAATTCAAAAATCTACATAAAATGTTCATTATACATTTTCTGCCAATTTAAGTATATAAATATATTTTTTAATGTTATTTAATATAATAAATTTGATTATATATACATACATTATTTTTAGGAACAAATTTTATATTATAAAATTGAAAATTAGCAGAGAAAATCCACAGAGAAATTGGTAGAAAAGGTTTAATTCATTTTCCAAGTGATTCATTTTTTAATTCTTGAAAAAGGAAAGTTAAATATTTAATAGTGTGGTTTTCACAGATTTTTATTAAATAAAAAGAATATTATTTACTGAAGAAGTCTCCACTGATAGTTTGTTCACATTAAAATATATGGTACTTTTTTTATTTACCTAACAATTTTTTCTTCAATTTTACACTTAATAAAAAATTTTGTTCACATTTAATTGTATATAATTTATATCATTAATATACATTTTATATCTTTTTATAATTTTAATTATATTTTTTTTATAAAGAAAAACAGTTGCAATCTTTTTTCTAAGCCCAAGACTGTAACCACACCTTTAATCAGAAACTTGTAGTAAAACATGTAAAAAAATAAAAAATTGATAAATCTATTATATCATGTTTGAAAAGAAATTTTTTTATTTTATTTATTAAAATTTTTATTTCAGCATATAATCAAAAAAATTGTTTGGTAAATAACAAAAAATAATTAAATATATAGTTAGTTAATGTATGTTCTATATATATTAGTGTATGATATATTATACTATATGCAAATATTTAAACATTAATTAATAATGGTAATGGGACAACTTGGCTCAGGACTACTATATTATTGTTATTAATATAAAATTTTATTAAATTAACAGTAAAATAAAAACACTGAGATAAAATTTTACACTATTTAAAAGAAAAATACAAATAGATTAGTTTTTTGGGTAATTTTATCAAAGTGTTTATTTTACATTTATTATGTATTAATCTATTTTGATCAGATTATATGTATCCCATTTACTGTTTCCAATCACTATCTGTCCATTGTTACATTAACTATATTATTTGATCTGATTAACTGTCAATGTTATAGTTGGTCCTTGGCTTTATAGGTTGAGTTGTTTCTTTGAACCAAGTTGTCTGTAAATCTTTATAATATTAATATAATGTCTCAATCTAAATATGTTTAAAATTCAATCTTTATTTATAAGGATATGTAATTTGGCATCATTTTAATATTCTGCTTCTCCCTGACATGATAGTCTATGTTTGGCCCTGTTTAAGGTTTTTGATATTATTACTATACCCATTGGTTAACCTAAATGGGATTACAATCTGGTTTTAAATTATATTTTTTATACTTTTTGTAAACAATTGCTTGTATAAATATGCTATTAAAATTAAATAATTTGATATATTAATTCGTATATCATAGTATTGGCTTTACTCCCATACTGACATAATCATTAAATAATAGTATACACAATTTTTAGAAATTGTAAAAGAATTGAATGATTTTAATTGGATTGGTATAGTTCATGCTCTTAACTAAAATTTCCCTTGATTAAAATATGATTTTAAGCGTGCAATAATAGTAACTTTTATGTTTTCTTATAATATTAATAATACTAATAGAATAGACCTCTTGCTTTTAAATATCATTGAAATAATATTACAGTGTGTATTGTGCAAAAATTTAATATATAAATAATATATTTTTAATATAATAATGGAATAATAATAGTTAAAAACGTCTAAAAAACCTTCTTTCACGGTGATATTGAAAAGACGCGCTCCACTGAAGTAAAATAAATATATTTTAACAAAAAGGATTTGTTTATTTATTAAAAGCATTGTAGTAATTTTAACTAATTGTTTCATATAAAAATTAAAAATGTAATATTTATGATTAAAATCTATACAGAAAATTTGAATGATAACAATTAGAATAATGTTGTTTGAGTTTTATAAAATATTAGTAAAATTTTCTCATTATACGTTCTCAGTATAGTCAAATATACTCTTATATAATATTCGCTACATATATATCTGAAGAGTTACATGAATAGTTGCATGAAATTTTAACATCATTCTGAAAATTCATAGGGTGTGAATAGTATGTGTTCATCATGGCTAGAGAAAATAATCGAGGAGACTTGATTGAAGCTCTCATGGACCAGAGACTAATTGATGACGACTATTTAAGAGTTTAATTAAAACGAAGAGAACAAAGTTCACATTCACAGCTCGTTACTGAGAGAGTCCATCTGATGTTTAAGATCATCGAGAAATCGGAAAATCTTTGTCGAATCGCAAATAAATATGGTTTTTGCTAAGAATGGTCTCTCCTTGAGATCTATAACTCGCTTCCACTATGTTTTCCACATAGCGATCTTCATTTCAATCAAATTGGAATTGTGGATGTCAACGTTATACAGATTGACTGCATCTTTCAAATTATGCTCAGCATCATCTCCAAACTTGCTTTAAACCCTGGGTATAACTTATAAATGTAGGAGCATTAAAGCTGAACTGAGTAATTAAGTTGAGCTTATGGGGATCAATTAACCTTTGTCCCAATTGTACAAGTATGGCATTAGCCAGTGGGATCGCTACTGAGGTGAATATCTAACGGGGTATATTTTAAGCTTGATGTTTCTGCCGATTATCGATTTTGGGAAGCGTAACGTCTACACCAGCGTGTTCAGCTGCTTTACAATTGTAAATCTCTCGGAACCTTTCATCGATGGTTTTTCAGATTAGCTGATCATTGTGTCGGACTGTCGGATGATATCCACTAATTTTTAGTTCCTTTATGTACAGGCTCACGTTTGTTCTATGAAACGTGATGAAGCAATATGCGAAAGCCATTATATCATGGTAGATGGATACCGATAGTGCAATGTGCAGTCAGCTTACTGCAATTTTCGAGCTCGAGCTCGTTTTTAACGCTACAAAATTATTTTTTATAATAAGCGTATATTATAAACACGTACTTGAAAATCTTGTAGTAAATCTGGAACATAATATAGGTCATACGTGAAAAAACGCCATTATCGCAATATTAATGAAATTGAATTTCTATACTAATTCTAAATGGCGTGTTTTTCCGGTGTCTGGATGTATATATAGGCGCCTACATTATAATATATTTACAGTTCAACAGCCATTTCTTAAGGGTATGAATTTACTTTTCATATATATGCGACATCAATCAAACTGTATAGTTCGACCCCACTCTCGAGACGCGCATGTATGGTTAAATATAATATATATACACTGTAAAATGAATGTCAAAGAATGTTATTCAAATATAATTCGATTTAATCCAAATACCATATTACGTGTGCCTGAAAAATTAAAGAATGGAAAGTGAAGTCCAGTGAGAGATGATCGGGTGTGGAGATATGGAGGTTGGGGAGAAACAAAATAGAAAAGTAATTTTCTCAGCCTGTTTCTCGATTGCGGATGTTTCAGGCAATGTATCACCTTGTCCAGAAGAGTTCTATGGTGATTAATAAATGTAAAGCAGGTATATATACTTCACATTTGTAAAAAGTGAAATTAAGATATTATCAACATCTTCGTAAAATATTATTATATTACGCTTTCTACAAAAAGGTTAGTCGGGACATTATGACAAATGTTAATCTGCAATCACTTTTCTAATTTTACAAAATCTTATGAAATAATGTGTCGACTAAATTAATTACTTTTATAATAATTGATGGCTAGATCGATTACTACTTTTATTATGATATTTTTTTGATTGTACTAGTAGTAAAGATGTACTCTATATATGTAGATTAAAGTTTAGACATGGAAACTTGTATATTCGGTTTAATATTGAATAACGACTAAATCAAAATAAAAAGAAAGATCATAATCACAAATATAGTATTATTTAAAACAAGCAAACAACATAGTACATACATAATGAAAAACTGCAGATATGTGGTGTGATTTAGCTACCCTAACTATACAATCATCTAACAATAAAAAAACACCATCAAACAACTATTAAAGAGTAATACAGTTTTCGATTGAGTCCAAATATCACAGATGTTCGAAGGAAAAAGCAACACAATATTTGACATCATAGGTCAATGTGACAAGCATTAAATATTGTCAACTTAGAGTAAAGAAATAAACAATGATATATTATCACAGCATCCAAATATACTAACCTATAAATCAATTTGTTAAAAATTGAATAAAAAGCTTAATTGTATCTCCTAAATGTCGACAGAATAGTAGAAAACTATACAGATTGAAAAAAACTTGAATATCAACGTATATAAATATTTTGAATTAGCGGAACACTAATGAATTTATAGAACAACTGTTTCTATTCTATGTGGATTAAAAGAGCTGTGAGGACACATGCACCACGTTCTTTCGTAATCCATTCAATTGGAGGAGAAGCTTGACTTTCGTTTTGTGGTGATGACGTCAGTGTTGTAGACTGAGATAACAAATCACTGGATGCTGATTGGTTGGTTTCTGATACGACGTAGGAGTTAGGCTTGACACGGACTTCAAACATGCAGCTGGCTTGCTGAGACTTTCCAGAGTTCGTGAAGCTGAAAGTAAGTAAGTAAATAAATGGATATAACTAAAAATGTCATTGAAGAGAGTTTAGTAGTAGGAGGATGGAGATGAGGATGGAGTGAGGAGAATGAAGAGAGGAGTATTGATAGGAGGGTGGAACACAGAAGAAATAATACAATCAAAAATTGTCGAACATTTTTTCAACAGTGCAAGATAATTCGAACCTGATTGTCTGAGAATTAATAGCGGATGTTGGACATTGAGCCAGAAGACTGACAGGATGTCCAGGTGTATCCGGCAATTCATCTCCTTGTCCAGAAGAGAGTCTATGGTGATTAGCGAATGTAGGCAAGTCTCCACGAAGCCACGACAACGAACAGTTGGAATCTGTTTCAGGCGATAACAGAGCTGAAAGCGACAAACATTGACTAATTATAGCGAAATTTTAAACTTGACATTTGAGAATAAATTACAGTTTATATGTGAAATGTAATCTTTATTAAATGTATTTCAACTGATAAAATGATTTTTAACACTGCATAAATTTATTTCTATATTAGTAGAACACGTATTAGAACGAGATATTGGAAGAATATAAATACAATTTTCTGTTCATCTGTAGGTCATGTTTATTTATTGTTTGGTATTGTTTGATTTATCATGTCAATTTCTGTTTGTATCCTTGATTTAAAAAAACAAAATTGATTCTTTTGATGCTATTTTAATTAATAAAACAATTTTATTTCGAAGGGGATATTTAATAACAATTTAACATTCTTTTTTCCAAAAATATTTGAATGACTATACCAAACAATTGTATTGAAATTGACTCAACCATTATTATAATGTCCCAATATGTGCTTAATACAACAACTTACAAAGGTCTTTATAAGCTATTATAACAAATTACAAAGGTCTTTATAAGCTATAACAACTTACAAAGATCGTTATAAGCTATGATATCAACTTACAAAGGTCTTTATAAGTTATGGTATCAACTTACAAAGTTCTTTATAAGCTATGATAACAACTTACAAAGTTCTTTATAAGCTATGATAACAACTTACAAAGGTAAAGATAAGCTATGATATCAACTTACAAAGGTCTTTATAAGCTATGATAATAACTTACAAAGGTCTTTATAAGCTATGATAACAACTTACTTGGATCTCCAATATCTAGAAGAGTTCTAATATTTTTCGGTGGAACATGCATATAAGCCGTATGCCATCTAGAGATAGTACCCCGTGTATCTCGCTTCAGTCTATATAATACAAGAGAAAGAGCATGTGAGGCTAATGTCAGGAATAGTAGACCTGAGTAGTCCTTACCTAAGAGCATATTTGACCCATCCAAGTTGAAGAGGTGAATCTTTGACTCCTCCAACCTGATCCTCCTTGACTTCAGCAACCCCAGCACTCAACAATCCCCGACGTTGAAGACACTCACGACACAGACAGAGACCATGTTTAGCCCTGAAATGGGCCTCTGGTAAACACAATCCTCGTCGTACTAGATCGGATAATGAATGGTACTCGCATTCGTTGCCTCCTCCACTGGTTGTCAATTGTTGTTGTATCAATGCAGTACCACAACCAGCTACTGAACCCTGATTGGTTGCTCCGTGGTTGTCCGCAGTGGATGGAGCAATCTGATTGGTCTGCTCGGGTGACCCTGTACTGTTCACTTCTGCCGCATCCCACTGAGCTACTATGATAACCCGACGTTGTTTCTCTTTGACTACAAGGTCAACATCCCCCTTCTCCTCTCGTCCGGTTGTTATGACAGTGTCTCCACTAGCGCTGGCGGTTGCTAAGGCAGGCTGATGACGTAGGTGCTGCCTGGCTTCTTTCTGTGAAAGAAGTGTGACCTTTCTAAGCTGGCCATAGAGAGCCAATGCCGGATAGAGATTGGCTAGTGGACGATAAGTCGTTGTTTCGTCATAGATGGTGTCCACTTCTGAACCGTTGATAGTCAACCGTACTATGTTAGTGGCACCGAGGGTTGGATTGGCCGGATCGCGACATTTGTTCTCAATTGTAAAACCAATCACATCCCCCTTTGCAACAGCGTCCAGATCAGCAGAAAGGTTTCCACGAAGCTGAAGTGGGATACAACCAAATATAAAACAACAAATAAGAATAAATACACATCGAACCATTTTAGAAAAACTATTTTCTTATATAAACATTTTCTAAAAGCAAACTAATGGGGCACAACCTTATTTCTGCCCATGTAAAGGCAGCTGCCTTGAAGATAAATTCCGCACATTCCTGCTGGTAGAAGAGTGTCCATTTCCTGGAGTAAGGGGGGCAACACTTTCCCTGGTTGGAGGTGTTCCGGTGAGCAGGGAAGCAGTGCTAAACACAGAGAGCCTGACCATTGTGATGTTGTAGCCGGGGTTGTGGTGGTGTTGTTAGGGGCAACTAGCTCGTCTATTCGAATCTTTAGGGAGAAATGCGTCAAGAGAAATGAAAACAGAAAGAATTCAGGACTGAATATTATGGTTTTCTACTGACCAGGAATGGATCCAGGGAAGTTAGGGGCGACTGTGAAAGTACACAGGCCCCATCGAAGCCCACTCCATTTCGATCCACACAACGATCACTTCGGGTGAGCTGAACACACCGACTTAATCCAACTGAAGAGAACACATGACCTGCTTCTTCTTCACTGTGAGGAGAAGAGTGATCATCACCCGTGGCAACTTCCACCTCTTGACAGTCAGTGACGTCACTAGGTAGGTCAGTTGTGCTCTGGTGCAGTTGTTGTTGAGTTTGAGCGTTGGAAAGTTCAACAGCCAACTTGTTGTTTGACTGCAGGGTAACATTGATATACACGAATTAGTACTTCAACTACAACTTATCAATAGGCATAAGCAACCCAAGAAAACTCACCAAATCAGAGTCATCCTCGGGCAATGTAGCACTCTCCTCAAGAGGCTGTACACTACTGATTGCCGGGGTGGCAGTTGCATCACTTACAATGACAGTTTGCTGAGAGTGAACCGGTGGAGTTGGCGGATTGGTTGGTAGACGGAACGGCCGAATAACATTGGAGAGCACTGCACAAGTGTACAGTCCGTTGAGGTCCAGTACGAGGAAGCAGTTCTACATATAAAGAAGATCGTGTATTGCAATATTAGTATAAAAGGAATTTCTCTACTATGTGTTCTTAGCTCACCTTTGGTATAGAGTCGGCAGCTACACCCATATTCACACCATCAACGAAAATTGTCATGGAACCTTCGGCACTATAAAGGAGACCTAATTTCAGCCGCGTCTAAAAAAACGAATTCCAAATTTAATCCAGTTGACATGAATTCCTAGCGAGCGTTAACATACTTGATTACGCTGCATAGCCGAAGCATAATTGTGCTGTTGAGTGGTGCCACATACGATCACTTTGCCATCACTGACAAGCCAATGCGGACACTTCAACTGTAACGCTGAACTTGTCAGTGTGGTATTGCTAGGATCCTCATCGGCTTTAGTGACCACCCATTCAACCAAACCAATTGTTGCTGCCCCACGCAAGAGTGATATCCCTGGACGTTCACAGCTTAGCGAAATCTGGACAAACAAGGCATACATATATAATATACACTTAATGTAAAGTACTACTTACAAATTTACTAGTAGTATAACATATATCGATAAAATAATTGATATTATTTAAATTTCAAATAATACACAAATTCTAACCTCGTAAAGCTCATCAGGATGAATAGGATCATCAGAAAAAAGCAGAGCATGATCCAATGCGGTCTGATTTCTTGATCCATTCTTCAAATCAACTTTTATATTGATGCCACACACCGTATTCCACTTGAGGCTATTAAGTGATGAAGCGGGTTGTGTAGAATTGATGGGTCCTACAGAAAAATGGATTGAGTTATCGAAGTAAATTAGGAACCTTTTGAAAGCAAATTTATTGTATATATAATATAGAAAATCGATAGGCCACTGCTATGTAAACAAATCATTTTAAATCACAATGCATAAATTAGTGAAGTATTGACTCACAAACATCATTAGAAAGTCTATCAAATTTCAACCTTGTTTACTTAATTATTAGTTAGAAACCATTGCCAAATGTCACCAAATAGTAATATTATAAATAGATGCGTTCGAGTATTTAATTCCCTGCAAAATACGTACAGTGACAACAGGTCGAGTTTCACCTATTTTCTATGTGGTGTTAACAGGAGAAAGTATGTACATAAGAATCAACCGTCATATTATACCATTAGAGGTTTCTTCGGCACCCAACAGTCTAGAGGTTACAGATGAAGTCTGATTGGTTGGTAATAAACTAGCCTCAGCACCAATGGACGAAGTCTGCTGCGTGTCATTGGCTGCAGTTTGCCCACCCGTAGAGAACAGGCTGAGGACACGGAGCCACCTTGGTCGAAGATTTTCCAACGAAGGAAGATTATCCGTAGAGGAGCTTCTACGATTGGAGGACTCCCCACCGCCCAGCATCATATTCATCGTCTGCAGCCAGAGATAGAGAGCAGCTCCACTAATACAACGCCTTCAAACCACTGAGATAGGACGTTTAGTTTAGACTTACCGAACCAAGGTTATTCCGCAAGAGTTCAATAGCCCTATGGAACACCTCCCAGCTCGGCTCGTCAGTTCTCTCTCGTTGCATCTCTTGTATAGCCCGGCCGAGAGCTCCGACAGCCTGAAAATTACCTCTGAGGAGACTTGGGGTGGCCGAACAATTGGCCAATCGGATACCGCAGTCAGGAGAAAGAGAGACTTTGGAGCACTGGCCGTAGAGGTCCAGGATTGCGTAGACACCTACAAAATGGATTAATAGATTGACGTTACCAATCAATGGCCGGAAAGTCACTAAATAATTCTGGAAGAGAGGAGAGTGAGATGAGAGACCTTTAGGTAGACCAGTATTGGCTGGACCCATGTCGTATCCATCCCAAAAGAAGTGTAAAGCACCATTAGACCGGCGCATGATGCCCACCCTGGAGCCCGTGGTCAGGTTGTCCATGTCAAGGTCGTAATCATTGCGAGCGGTCGAGCCGTTCTTCATAACGCAGGACCCACTGAATCAGAGGAATTTCCGATAATAAAAACAGGTCAACTGTGAACATTCAAGGACGAATGAAAAGGCAGCAGTCACCTGAGAACCCAGGTGCCAGAATCCAGATGACTGAGTGTTTCCGGGAAGACCATCTCCTCGGGCTGGATCGAGGTAACACCGGCCTCCAGGGATCCACTCCAGCGATCAACCATCCCGTCAATCTCCACCTCAAATAAAACATCGTCTTCCAGCGGGTGTGAAGACATCACCAGGGCGTTCTTGAACTCGTTTGTGGCGTTGGGTCTGCCACAACAAGTAAAGTTACAGACACACACGATGGTGTTACTTAATCAAGTATACACTTACCTGAATGCAACCCGCTGTGTGGAATCTAGAGTGACATTCCGTCCGTGAAGAGCATGGAAGGTGAACCTGGTGACAATATCCCCCGGCTCCGGGTCCAAGTCCACTGCAAATGACGTCATCAACAAAGGTGCAATAAAACGAAGAGGATGAGACAAAGATGGGGTGGGGTAGGTTACCTGCGGAAGGAGACGATTCCACCCCTTCAACCGACAGCATTGAAGAGACTGGAGCCGGCAAAACTGGAGCTGAGGACAGCGCTTCTTCGGCAGAAATGATGGTGACTCGGGCTGCCTGGCCATAGAGGTCCACTACTCCGTACATAGCTGGTGGAACCTGTCGAGAGACGAGAGAGAGAGGAGTAATCAACACAGCACAGAGGAGCGGGTGAGTGGTGCAACTTACATATCCGGGAATTGATCCTAAATCTCTGCCGTCAAGATAAAAATGCAATTTACGGTTGGCCCTTAATTCCACCCCTAACGACTGACCAACAGTAAGGCCATAGACACCGGTCAAAACCCCGCCAGACTCGTCGCGAGACCTGTTGTCACCGTCACAGAGCAGCGCCCCGTTGAACATGACACCATTAGATGTGAGCATGTAGGTCCTGTGGAACGGGTAGACCGGCATTAGAAGTCACGACACCAAAGCGAGTTATGTACGGCCGACTTACTTCCCAATTGTAATATCGGTCATGGTAGTCGGGAAGGGTAATGACTGGGGACTCAAGGAGGTCACGCCAATCTCTAAGCCTCCGGCCCAGCGATCAACAATTTTATCTATGTGCACTGTAAAGATCTCCCCGGTACGAAGTGTCCGGTTGGTAACGGCAACACCGTTGTTGAACTCATCATTGCTGAAGGGTGGAGTTATAATTAAGGAATCTTCTCTAGTTCGGCTAACTTAAGAAAAACAGTTTAGAATCTAGATTTTGGAAAACGTCGGTACGATTCGAGCTGTACAAAAATCTAGCCGCATAAATTAAACTTTGTAATTTGAATTTTAGAGAAACACCAAATTGCAGTTCGCATTATATCACAAAGCAAAAGTTAAAATAAAACTAATAATAACTTACTTCATTCTTGTGCACGTCTTATTTCCATTAGTTATAGACACATTGGACCCACATTGTTGAAAGAATACCAACTTTTCACTGTCTTCAGCATTATCTTCATCATCCGACATCGGTTCTTGGCTGGCGAGCACTTCTAGTCGTGACAGGTAAAAAGGGCTATCTCTATTTGTTGTCAAAGGTTGTTCGACCATTGGACGACGTGGATCAGGTGGGTCGATAATGGTAGCCTTGACAGTGCGTCCATAAAGATCCACAACACCCCATAGACGTTGTCCGGGCTCTAAAAGAGCTGCCACTCCAAGGTCGACGCGATTATAGCAAAAGTGGAGTTCTCCATCATGACGAACCACCAAGCCAATTGTGTCACTGACCTTTAAGATATATTGGAAACTAGTTATTTTAATCTGACCTACTTTCAAATTATGTACGACCTGTTGGCTCCCACAAGTTATTTAAATTTGACCTACTTTCTAGTTATCTGATAACCTTGAGATTATATTAGGAACTGTAGTTATTTCAATCTGACCTACTTTCAAGTTATCTGATAACCTTGAGGTTATATTGGAAACAGTACACTAAAGAGTTAATAACCTACTTTTTAATATTTGGCAACCTTTTAATTAATCAGAGGGAACCTACCTTCAAATAATCAAGATTCATCGATGTGTACTGATCTCGGTTAGCTCGGCCATTGGTAAGGATTCCGTTACCACTCATCATAATCGTTCCTGAAAATAAATTTTAAAAAGTTAGGGTCCGATTACAACTCTTATTTGTAGAATACAAAATTAACAATATCAACACGAATACATCAAGATAATCAATTAGTCAATACGAATTATTATAATTAAATCTCACCGGATCTAAGATTAGTCATTGTGGCCGGCAAAAGTAGAATGTCCGGATCATGACTTGTCACACCTATCTCTACAGAACCACTCCATTTATCCACCAAAGCGTCGATGCACACCTCAAAATATTCCCCATGACGAAGCGGACGGCTGGTGACGGCGACCGCATTGTTAAATTCTTCCAGTGGCCGGCGTCGTTCGGCACACCTCCCCGACTCAGTGAGGAGAATCTGAGTGCCGCAGTGCGTGTGGAAAGTGAGTAGCAAAGGTGCGGGTACCGGGGGCAAGTCTGGAAGGGGGTTCAGACTACTGCTCACTAGTAGAAGTGGGTGCATTGTCACTGCAGGAGGGAGGACGAAGAAGACAAACCTTTACACTAACACAATTATCTTCAAGAGCCGGTTGCTATGCAACAGTGGAGGGGATACCTGGAGGTTTGGATGCTGCAGCTGTGGTGGTCACAGCCGACGACAAGGCTGGAGATGACGGGGCAGGTGGGGTCCCTTGAGACACGACAGACACTTTGCAACACTTGCCGTACAAATCGATAACTGCCCAGACCTGATCTGGAAGGTCAACATCAGCCGGGCCCATGTCTACTCCGTTTATTGATATGTGTAGTTCGCCGGCTGGTTAAAGAATATTAAATTAAACTATTCTAAACTTTTGATAAATGACATCATTTTAATTTTGAATAGAAACTATGCTTCAGCTAATGTTAAAAGGACAGCTTCAATTTGTACATAATATCTGAGTGTTTTTTATGTTTGTTCTTGTCTACTCCGTATTATCATATTATTGGCATATAATTTATATTCTCAAATAGAAAACTACCAAGGACGAGTGAAAATTCAGACATTTGGGAAATCAATTCGATTAATGTTAGAATTAATAGGAGGATATCGTGTTACATAATAATGCTATGTAATATATCTTAAAATACAATTAGAAAAGGCAAAATCAATAGTTACGTGGGTCAAAATAGGATACATTAGTAACCACCAATATTCAGAATATTTACAAAATATGTTTACAAAAATGAATTGAAATTGATTAAAGTTTAGGGGATTTTGTTGGGTTAAAGAATGAAAAAAATCGATATATGAACTTTTTAATCTAGAATTCTGTTATAGCTTCGAGCTTTAAATTTGCATTTTGATTAATTTGAATGAGCGCTTCACGATAAATTCATTTTGTTCCTAGATTAAATAGTTTTAAAATGGTCTAAAATAGCATAGTTTTGTGTGATGTCCGATAATACCTACAGGGCCGCATAGTTCTGTTTTACTTTTATATACCACTTTTATTGCCGGTTAGATAAAATCCTAAAATGGATATTATGCGTGATTAGCGAGTAGGTATATGAGATTGTATTCAAACAATATTCTTCAAAATGAGTAAAACTATATTATAGGCCAAAAAGTGCTATAAAATTATTCTGTTAAATAAATAATAATAAATTTATGTTACAATCGATTACTATGAGAATTGGTATAATTTAGTAACATACCAATGCTATACCAGACTATTATTATATCAATATTATTGTTTTTCTTGCGAATTTAAAAGTAATTTCATCAAATATTCTTATAACACTTTATTTTATCAATATTTTGCAACTAATCTAAATATAGAAAATATCTATGCTACAGTATTATATTATAAGCTTGAGGATGGTAGTGAACGGATGTTTTATATTTAAGTAAGAAATCTGACTAAACACTAGCTTTCAATAATTTGTTAGAAATTGGAAAACGATAAGACATCCATTCAATGTCTGGCAGAATGAGAACGAAATGACAACTTTATAATACACCAAATTGGCAACACATTACGACCCTATTATTAACTACTATACATTTCAACACCTAAATCTTATAGGTTATCTTGATAAAAGTAATACAGTATCTGAATATGACAAGAAAAATATAATGAGATAAACGATATATAGTAATAAAATAAAAACCGAATACAATATTACATAAAAGTAAAATACATAAAATTAGGTAAAGGTATGATCAGCAAATTATGAAATATCTAGAAAATAAATTTATAAAAACGAATATAAAGCTATCAAAACACGCACACGCCCTTTTCTTACTATTTTGTGACAGAAAAGATTTTTAATCTCCTTTTTAATAACCCAAAACTAGCATGAGAGATGCAGTTATTTCTGCAGCTTACATGAATGATTCCAGGTGTATTTCAGATATTATTAAGTAGGTATATAAAAGGTTGGGAAATGAATGGGCTGTACACAATTTCTGACTTTGGACAAATGAATGTCTATGGTAAAAATATTAATTATTAGGGCAGTAGATTACAAACAATAATAATTTGGGAACTAATTAAAATGTGACTCACAAGTGCTCCTCATAACACCGATTCTGTCCTTTTCTTTAAGATTATTGAGGTCATAATGATAGTCATCAAGGGCGGGTGTTCCATTCCTCATAATGGAACAACCGGACATTATCCATGTCGACTGTACGAGACCAGCAGCGTTGGCCGGTAGAGAGGACCGGATACGGGCAGGGTCCAAACCAGTCACCCCAATCTCAAGGTTACCCTGCCACGAAGGGACCTGACAAACAAGGGAAGAGACAGTTCGTTCGTTAAGAAATTATTCCAATAATTGTATTGTTTAGTCTATGGATTAGTGACAAACACTCATAGACAACTGTTCACAAACAGATTTCAGTTATTTAATCAATTTAAGGTTGAGATATATTTGCATACCTTGTTAGTAATTTCAACTTCAAAGTACTCTCCGCTGGTGATAGGTAAATCGCTAAATGTGAGACCATTATTAAACTCTTCTAGAGGACGATCACGACTGGCAGTTAGTCGGTCACTTGAAAGAGATATGAGTGTTCCTGTGCGTGGATGAAAACAGTGGGGAAACATCACCACAGTCTTAACCTGCAATTTTGGCAAACAATAACATAAAATAAGAGGTTAATCTTTTATTAAAGTAACTCTAGTAATCACTGGATATGTTGACAACTTGATATTTTTCAGTAAAAATCCAGAAGAGCACCCCAAACATATAGAGAAAACACTTAAGGCAATCAACAAATATGGAATGAATATAAATAATAAAAAATGTGAATTAGGAAAACAAAAAGTAACTCCATAAAAGCAAAAAAGTTACACCTAGATGAAATAGATTAATGGGCTGAACCAGCAAATGAAAGGAATACAAACAATGCCTAGGATTCACAGGCTACTATAGAGCAAATATAATATAAAAAAGCTAACTGTTTGGTTAAAGTGGCTATTAGCCCAGATGGCAATCTTTATGCATCTGACTAAAATTAAATTATTTTTGAAATTATGATAAACATTCAAAAAAACAATAAAATATTTTTGCAACATTAATATTTTTTCCATTTTATAGCAATTCATATAATCAAGCCTTGCATGCTTCTAAAAAATATGTAATAAATATATGTATATTTAGGTTTGAGATAAATTTTTAGGTTTTTTAGTTTTACATTTCACTATAGCAATTCTGTCTTTTTTTTACCACCAATTTACCACCACCTGCCCCACATCTCATGAACAGAACATTAATACAGTTTTCCACACTTTTAGACCAACATAATTTTAGGATATTTTCAGTTAAAAAAAAATTTTTTTATTGTCTTATGGACAACAAAGTCACCTCTCCAAATGGCTATATAAATTCAAATGTGTTAGTTAGTATCTTTATTGTGTCCTGATTGGTTAATTATTTTTGCATCACTTACAAAAGCAGCTAATATGGTGTGACACATTCAATTAGCCTCCTATGTTGATTTATATATGAACTACATTTGACCTACTTAAATATAATCCAATGTTTTGCATGTTTATCAGTTATATGAGATAAATGAGCTTACCGTATTTCATATAGGATATTCTTCCACATTATTATAATTAGGTATACAATTATATAGGTAAAATTGTACTATAAAATTGAAATATCTTTCTATGATAAAAAGTGCATATATTATAAGTGCCTATAGAAGTGCCTATGTATAGGAATATTTCATATCATTATTACATGTTTGCTATTTATTGGAGTTTGTATTCTCATTTTCTGCTAAATAGACAATTTTATCAACAATTACACATTTTCAGTGAAAGCTCTTATAATATATATATATATAATAGTATACAAATATTTCATGTATATTTAAAAAATTTCAATTGAAAAACAATAAGCTATATATGGATGTACAACTGTAAATAACAGCAGCATTTCTAGCTGCATTGTGTTTATACATAATTGTGATTGTCAATTCAGTGTAAATTTCACAGACTGTCGATTTTCATGAACAATATCTTCGGGAAGTAATTTTGTAAAAGTCGATCTTTTTGCATTATTATAGGGTGTTGTTGGAAGAGCTCCAATGCATGAATGTTGCAAGTATATATAAGTGATATTCTGGCTTTGCTCTTATAATCCTCATCACTAACACAAAGGAAAATAAATCTAAGTTCTTGATGTTTAGTTTGTTGACATCTGATCATATATAATTTTGTTGTCATGCTTTGACATTTAGTTCCAAAGTAGCACTGTCATTGATAATACAATTTGAGAAATGCTGTCAAAAACAAATTGACAATATTTGATTCACTTCCTGCATAGGACAGTTGAGCTTCATTGAGATCATTGGTGAAAATCATTCAGTACACATAAAAAATGAAATGACTTGAGGTTTATTATCTACCCCAGGAAAAACCTTATTCCATTTTAGGGATTTATCTAATCTATATAATGAACGAATTAGATCAGAGAAATGATTAAGACAAAAGTGATTCCATTGAATCCTGATCACTAGAATCTAATGAAGACATAGGTATACAAAGTATAGGTATATAAGTATACAAATAAGTAGTATGTATATAATATATATATAATACTATATGAAATGGTACAGTAAAGAAAAAAATATAAAATAATAAAACATAAAAATACTAAATAGTGTATATAACAATATATATATTATATATAGAATAGTATTGATAATATAGTAGAAATAGTAGGTATAAATATAGTATAAAATTGTAATATGTAATAATATATAATTGAATTGAAACCATTAGAATTTGAAACCAGCAGAGAATTTGTGAATGAAATTATTCAGTGTTATGGTTATATACACTTATAATATTGCTTGTCTTTCATTAGCCAATCCAAATTTTTCAATTTAGCACATGTGTCTCTCAGCTTATTCTTCTTTACCAGTCAAATTTCAATCCCCTTTGGACAGTGTGACTGTTGGATGGTTATCAGACTAAGGTATTTGATACTCACCCAGCAGTCTGTAAAAATTTTCATAAGCATTTAAATAAAATTTATCTTTAGAAAATCATTCATTTATATGTTACTTGAAAATCGCAATGTTGTGATCCCCATTGGGTTAAGTAACTTTTTTTTCATTGAAAACATTGCAATGCCCATTGGGAAAAGGTTAAGGGATATTTTTTCGTAAATTTAGATTATTTTAAGACAATTTTGAGGTAGTTCAATATTACTCATTAATAACTTTTGTGTATTAAAACTTGATTTAATATTTTTAACCAACTCTAAGATTTTTATTTTCTTTAGTTGCTACCCATTCAATAATGAATCATTTTCTTCTAAAATAATAACTTTATTTACAATAGAATCAAATTGAAAATAAAATAAACAAATTCAATATGTAATAATATGTTGTACTAAGAACAAAGTAAAAATAAGCAAATGCAAACTACCGATTTGGCACTATTAAACACAAAATGCCTGTGGAATGTAAACTGAGCATGTATGTAATAAATAAAGAAATATTTAAATCAGGGGGTCTTTACTCAAAATCTTCCTAAGTATGAGCTTCTTATGATGTAAGATAAAATGTTTGTACAACAATGCTTAAATCGCCTTTCTCGAAACCTTCTTACAAACTTCGTAGAGTTACAAAGAATAAACACTCCTTCTTATCTCGTGCATGGTGAATCGCTGGAAAATATTTGAATTTGCATTTTTTTTGTAAAAATGTGCAATTTTAGTAATTTAGCACACTTTGAAAGTTAATTATACATTCAACATAAACATTAGT
>JAUZNC010015849.1:0-22599 GCA_034780395.1 Vannuccia rotundouncinata | reverse complement strand
TCTGCTTAGTTTTTCTAGGCGTATAAAAATGCCTGGTCGTTCTAGGGTTAATATACAATTTGTATTTTCTAAATTTATTGATGTTCAAACCCAGATCTCTACCAAACCAGCCCAGATCTCTACCAAACCAGTCCAGATCTCTACCAAACCAGTCCAGATCTCTACCAAACCAGCCCAGATCTCTACCAAACCAGCCCAGATCTCTACCAAACCAGCCCAGATCTCTACCAAACCAGCCCAAATCTCTACCAAACCAGCCCAGATCTCTACCAAACCAGTCCAGATCTCTACCAAACCAGCCCAAATCTCTACCAAACCAGCCCAGATCTCTACCAAACCAGCCCAGATCTCTACCAAACCAGCCCAGATCTCAGCCCCGCTCAGAATTTACTATTTTTTCAATTCCACACAATAGAAGGCCTTCTTTGATCACCTTTTCTCTTCTTTTATTGTTGATGTTGGTGTCATCCGACGTTCTATTATCAGGAACGCATCCGTGAGACGAAGACAGTTTTCTTCGGGTGACGAAATTCGTGACCAACAAAGTGGGCCTACTTTTCTTTTAAAACATTGATAGTGATAATTAAAAACAAATTTTGAAAGAATGTTATAATATAGAATTATCAATTTTATATAATTATTCGACCATTTTGGAGTCCAACTCTGTGCGACGCATGAACTACTTTTTCATTTTATTAGGTAATGACAATTATTGTTAGTATCTAATTTAGTAACGTAAACAACATTAGTTTGAACTTTATTCGATTACTGAGACATACAATATTTATTGTATACAATTATTTTTAGAAGGTTGCCTTAACAAATAATCCTTAGCAGAAAATCAATAGGAAATGCTCAGGAAAGGACATTTCAATAAAAAGTGTTCTTAGATATATTTAATTATTATATTCCTATTTTTCTTATTTCACACAATACTTACAAATTCATCAAAATAATATTTGTAACGCCTAATACAAATAATAATACCGTGTATTTATGTGACTTTGTTGAATACAATACTCGTATACACTTATATTGACTCAATAAACAGTTAAGATACTTCTATATAATTGAAACACCAGACAGAGCCTTATAGAGCCAAGAGGTTGGGTGTCATGGATATACAAAGTAGCGGAAAACACAAACCACCTCGTAGATCGCCTCATCGTCGCAAGAGTAGAATAGATAATATTTTTAAGTAAGTTATATTTTTATATTAATTTTAATAAAAACAAATTTTTATTAATTATAATATATTCCTTATATACCTTAATTTAATTTAATTTTGCGATAAAAAAAGATTTATTATCAAGACATAATATAGTTTAAAAAGTGAATTATATATAAAGATCCCAACACCCCTCAATAAACCGAGATCGAATACCCAGACAGCACAAACAGCCTTGCCCTCCTCGACTTCAAGTTCTGTATTGACCACAACAGCGAAGTCACCTTCAATTTCTCTTCCCTCACGCTGATTCTGCTCTTCCATCCACAACTAAGCGAAATATAGCGAAGAATGAACTCTCACGACGACTTGAGAGATGCTCTAATGACTGCAACAGAACTTAGTCACAAACCGATGACCACAAAAATCTCCTTCGCCTCAACAACTACCCAGAAAACGAAATCGATAGAATCATTGAGATGAAAATAAGAAAGAACAAACCCCGCCCAGTCAACAATCATGCCTACTTCAAATTCTCGTTCCTTTCCGACTCTATAGACTGTAAACTCAGGAAAATCTTCAAAACTCATGACAAAAATTCAAAAACCCTTCGTAATCTCCTCAGCAGAACAGATCCGCCAATTGCAAGTTAAACAGCGAGCTCTGCCTCAAAAATTTAACTGTGTAATGCTCCAATTTTGAACAACAATACATCGGAAGCACAATACACAAATTGCACCAGCGTTACAAGGAACACATCCTAACCTCACACAGCTCCATTTTCAAACACACTCATATCTGTAACTCAACCTACATTCCGTCCGTCCTAAACAACCAACCCAATTAATCTTCGCCTCAAAGAAGCCATATGGATATCTAAATTGAAACCGGCTATTAATATAGTAAACTAGATAGAGTGGAGGTCATGCACCTGATATACTAATTTGTGTTTTATTATTGTAGTGTCTTATACATTTTTTTGCATTTTATAATTTTTTATTGACGTTCCTTTTAACTTTTTCTCTTTTCATCACGACTCATAGTTTGTTCTTTACTGACTATTTTATTATAAATCATTCCCACATATTTTACCTTAACTAATTATCGATTTATCCTCTCCCTCTTAATCACATTTGATCTTATTACGTAATTGGCCCTGTAATATATTACGGTGTTCCCTATGTCTTATCATTATTTTTATATCTTTATATTATTTCTCATATTATATATAAAGGAGTTATTTAAATACTGTAAAATTATGAAGAAAATATCGAGTCCTCTAAAAAGTATCAACTATTGAGTGTGTTTTAACGGTATATTCATTTTTACTTTAAGCTAAATACGAACCAATATAACCAAGATATTTTGGAATATGCAAACATTCGTCATACATAATGCACAAACCAGGCTTGAATTTCTAAATTGACAAAAAGCAGGCAAACACCAACCATTCACTAAAATCAAATCAAACAAAACAATCATCATATGCACGCTAAGAAAAATCGTTTTCAAAGTATTTTGGCATTTTTCTTTGGAAGTTGATGTTCTGAAGTTTTGGGAAGTTGTGATTCCGTTATGGTTAGCCAAAAATATGGATAGAAAAAAACACAGTTTGACCCCAAGCGAAGGAGGTGGCTCCAAGCCACGGAGGGGGTCTTTGTTACATGGCCGGGACCATCCAACAGGAAAACGAGATAGAAATATGAAGAACTTTTGTTCTCCTCTTTTGTAAGTGTCTCCTATTATTTATCTAAAATTAAAATGGTAGGCGTATACCTTAGAAGACAGAGCTTAGTCCGAGAGATCTGCTAATTTTTGTCAAGAATCTAATTGCTTATCGACCTAATGAAGGTATCATTATATATGTTTCACTGAAGAAGACGTAAAGCGTTAAATCTTTTTTTATTTGTATAATTGTAGTTACCTATTATAAGCGGTTAATTTGGTTTGTACTGCAATTATTATTCCAAAATTTTTTATTTTCTCAAAATAAAATTATATTTATAGCTATTGCGAAATTATATTTGACGGACCATTTTTTATTATAAGTAAATTCTAAAATTAATTCATAATTTAGTCGCTTATGCATTTTACTCTTACTATTACAACTATTTATTAATTAATCTTTTATTTTAAATTCAGAACTCAATTATTTTAATAGCAATTCTATTAAGACCATTATAGACCTTCTCTAGTTGTCTATACACACTGAGTCCAAATACATTGCGTGCAGAGGGGTGATCGCACAGTAAACTAACTTGTACAGACAGCACTTGCCTTATACCCATATACTGCAAACAATATGGATTTCATTACATCAGTACATATAAGTATCAGAGGTATAATGACTGCATCTGATTACCAACAGCAGAGTAGCTAGTGGCAACCAGTGGTCAGTCAGAAAGTATTCACGCTTATAAACACTGCCATTTTAGACCGAACTGTTGGATTTTGGTCTTTTGATTGTGTAAATTTCAATCAGTTTTCTGTTTTGGTGGGTGTTATTCAGAAGTTGTTTGTGTCAATGTTTGTTCCGTTCCTTTACTGAAAAGAGCCAAACTGTACTCATTCTAAATGTCCTCGAAAAAGCCGGTGAAAGGAGGAGCCGATGAACGAATTAAATCAGGCAGTTCCAATTCTCCGAGTGGAAAGAAGCAGAAAGAGTAAGATATATTGATTCTGGTTTATTGAGGTTTATATGCACTAAACGAGAGGTGGAAGGATAGACACAATAAGCACAATTAGCCTCGGCAAACATTTCATTTTTATGTAAAACATTTTGCGTGTACGTAGCATATCGAGTTGGTTCTAAAAACAGTTAGTGGGAAGTGAATGTATTTATATTGTGGTCTTCAATAGTTGACTGACGGGAACTTTTGTAATGTCAAAATGTATCCCTGCATTTATTGATAATTTGGAAATAAAATTAAATGGCAACAAATATAATTTTAAAAACTATGTACTTTTCTACATATATAGAGAATTATATTATTTAAATTAGTACACCCTTTATGGAATTATCTAAATTGTAATTATGTAACATAGTCCATTAAATCAAATTCATACAAAAATACAAATCCACATTTAATAAAATCATTAGTTATAGATATTATATAATTACTTGATTAATTAATAAAATAATTTAATTAATATCTGTAAAAAAACTTAACCATGAAATCATGCGTTAATTGGCATAAATAAATTTAGAAGATTAACATTATTTAATTATTATTATTATATACATTCATATTATAATTATTTTATATTACACAATTGATCGCTTTTCCATTATTCTGTATACACTTGAATATATTAATATATATTATTTGCTAGAAAATGAATTTAGATGGAATATATAATATATCGATGTAAAGAAAAAAGTTTAACTTCAAAAGAAGTACTTTATACATTAATTAGAGTATAATTAATGATTACCTCTTGTAGTATATACAAAAACATTGACAATATAAAAATCAAATCATATTTTATAAAATTAAGGACTTAACTTATTGCATTTAGAACGATATTAATAGATATTAATAATTTAAAAAATATTATCTATATATCAACTATATTATTCATTTCTGTCCGCATAAAATTAGGTCAAACAAAAGTATTTAATGCATCGTACATAATGTTAAACCTCTACCTACCACTACACACATAACAACATTTCTGACAGCAGATAGCAAATATCTTTGGAGCTCTTACAGATAGTATCTTTTTGATCATCCAGTCTTTATTAATATTTCAATTATGAAAATGTCCCTTTATAACAATATACTTTTCACCTCCTGGCTTCCCATACAAATAATGTAGCCATGACAATACTGGGAATTTTAATCGATCTTGCTGAAAAAATAACAATAGGTGTTTCCAATAGTGGCTACAATAATTTGATTGTTATTTAATAAGATACATTTGTATAAAATTAATTTATCTAAGAGACCCTTCATCTTTGAATGTAGTACGCGTGCGTTTTAGAATAGAAGAATAAACAGTGAACAAGTTATTTTTGAGTTTATATCTTCGTCTGAAGTTCCTTATTACTAGCCATAACTTTATTAGTCACGCATTTGAGACTATTTGGGGAATATTGCAAAATGCCAGGATCAAGGGCACATTCTAAAACGGCAGTTCAGTCGAGAATAGGTCACAACCCGATCGTGATTGAGGATGATGTAAGGTCGACTCCAAGAACCAGAGCCGCTTCCAAATCCTCTCATACGTCCTCAACTGGGAAGAAGGAGTAAGTCTTGAAATGGTTGATTTGAAAGATCGACATTAATGGTCACTTTTCGTTCCACTGCGGAAAATCATTTCCTAAATATAGATAATGTGTATTTATGGAATTAAACTTGATATGGTCTGTAACTATTTTGTAGGGAGTAAAATAAAATTCATCCATTCTATGAATAAAACACGGAACATATTTATTATAATTAAACCTATTATATAAAGTACTCCACTTCATAAGCACTCTGGGATCACACAATAGCTCACTATTTTAACAGCAATATGACGGATGTTTATTGCAGAATTGAGGACAAGTTAACCCAAAACATTAAAAGTCAATAAGTAATTTTCGTGGTCCTTTCGTACTCTTGCACTTAGATTCATTGAATAAACGATCCAGTTCTCTCCTAGCAGATCGGTAGAGTGCCATTCATGAATTCAGCTATGAAAAGGAATAGGATGTCCGGTTCTCTATTCTTCCCCTGACGAAAATTGTTCTTTTTTTGCTGTCTAGAGTCTATAATGGTTATAGCCGTCGTATGACTGAGCTGTTCCAAGCAACTTTATATTTATCATAAAATACCTGAGACGATTAAAAATCTTGAATATAGTTTGTTCAGAGGATTGTAGCACTTATAAATGGTCTTGGTTTTGACTGTATAGCACAAAAAAGGATTATATAAGAATAAATATAATGCAACGTACAGGACTAGTGACTAGTTCTCGAGATCCACTAAGCTCCTTGACAACAACTATTTCTAAAACACACTCCGATGAAGGTGGTTCTGAAAAGGGGGTCGGAGGCAGTACCGATTGCTCTCGAAGGTCTTCAGCCTCGGCTTCGTTCGACAAGTCAGATGTAAATGTTCTCCATCAGAATGTGCCGATCAGGTAGGATTCAGTAAGACAATAAGGCTAAAAAGATTCATCATCTGGCAAAATTCAACCTAAAATGTAGATTTAATATTTTCAAATAAATTTTATAATTTCAAATTAAAGAAATATAAAAATACAAATTGAGAAAATTTGTCTATAAATGTTTAACTTTATAATTATAAAATAAATACCTTATTGAGGCAATTTATTGAGTGTTATAGATATTTTTACTGAGTGCTCGGTTCAGTATGTTCATTAGCTTTATTATATATCCAGAAATATTATAATATAACAAATTTTCTTTTATTTTCCACACATGTAGTATTTAACTCATATTCAAAGATTGAAATATTTTAATTCCATTTAAAATTATGGTATATCGCCCATTATTACTGAAAAAATAAAAGGTTTTAAATCATCAATTACAAACAAAACATTCAATATATACAATTAAAATAAAATCTTTTTTAAAAAGAGACTATGTCAGTTCCATTGTTTTGTATAAATAGAAAAAGGATAAAAATGTATCATATAGACTTCTCAATGTAGAAAAGTCAGGCACACATGTTGAGCAAATCATTTGTAAGATAATTATTATTGATTGAAAAGATTTTTATATTGAAATCGACAAATCAATAAAAAATCGATAAGTCAACATAACAAATTTTTCTAATTATCAATATAATATTAATTAACTAAGTTACTCTGGTGTGCCAAATAAGGGGGGGGGGAGGTTGTAATAATCGGGGGGTCCATCAATTTAAAACTAATAATAATGTTGGGGGGGGGAGTTCACTAATTTCTTAAAAATAAATAATCGGTTGATTGTAGTAAACTGGGGAGGTGGGGAGGGATTTATATGATTACTTATTCTTTTCATTGATTTGTTAGAAAATTATTTCTAAATTATGGAAATTTATATGGTAAAGTAAAAGATGAAAAAAGGGATTGAATTGAAAAGTAGCTCATTACCAAAGATATGATTATTTAATAAACAATGATTAGTATATTAATAAGTGCTTAATTAATGTAAGTAAATTGATTAAAAAGTTAAAAAAAACAATTAAACGGGGGGTTACGTTTGTTTTGAACGCCAGAGTATTCTGCATTCAATTTACTAAGTACCCACCTATTTATAGATACACATTGTTACACATCTCTTGATTCCATATACAAAAGGTGTAGTTCATTCATCCATTACAAGATGTCTGACATTAGGTATCACAAACTTTATTAGCTATCTTAAACAAGAAATAGAGTTCATCGATTTTTTAAATGTAAGCTTTTGTAAAATGCTCCTCGATTACATTAATCGATTTTCATTAAAACTGAAGAGTTTTTGCCATGGAAACACTTAATACACAAAATAGATACTTTAAACTATAAACTAACTTCTCTTCCAGTTACAAAGCCTTTACCGACATCATATATTAGCTAGGAGTATTCCCACTAGTCACCTAGGCAATAGAACCCTTTTATTATCGTGCTACAATGAAACAATGACTTCGAGAATTCTATTGTTGAGGCTTCTATATCACAGCCATCATAAAATTCAGAATTTGAATAACAGAACAATTCTCACATTTTATAAATTTGTATTTGAGCGGAAATAGAGTTTCAAAATGAATCTTAAATCAGATAAAACGAGGAAAGGATCGCACGCAAGAATCAGCATTCCAACACTGATTGAAAACAAAATTCCTACAATGAGCAAACGCCGACAGACAATTCACGTAAATAGATTTCCTGAAATGAGGAATATATCTCAGAGAAATCTGTTATCGTCTAATGTGGTTGACCTTGTTAGGTCAAACCAACCCTCGATCACAACTATTGAGATTGATCAGAGCTTGAAAGGATCTCCCGAAGTTGCAACAACTCGAAGTGTCACCCAGGCTGAGATGTTGGCCAATGAACAAAGTGCATCGTTACAGTCTTCACGACACAGCTCTTTACCTAATAGACTTTTTTTGGGATTTGGAATAACAAATGGGTAAATATTAAGACATGTCTAAAGTGTATTATGAGTTTGTAAAAACTATATGATAAAATAAATCATAAATTCTACTCAAATTCGAAAATATTCTGCGGAAATATTGTCTGTATCAAAATATTAATTTGTAGTGTTTACATTTTTGAATATTTAGCAAAATTCATGACAAAAATGTAAAAATTATAATTTTTTTATATATATTCAATATATTTCAAGCAAAATATTAAAATGCTGAGGTAGCTATTGATAAATGGTGTAAAAAATAATATTTATATCATGACATTCACAAATTCAGTGACGCTAAAATCTCATTCATGATATTATTTAGTGTTATAGGCCAGGAAAATCATTATACATTTTCTTTATCAGGAGAATGCTTCCAAATTCTTAAAGGCGCGACCTTTTAGTTAGCAAAAATGTAGCATCTATTTTTTTTGTGTTTACAACAACTCAAATACCATTGCTTAAAATCGAACCCACTTGATTCTGCTGAGGTCCCCTATATTAAAACACTTTTAAAATGTCTCGTCTATAAACAGACATTGATAGAAGTTTAATCTTTGTGGTGGTAAAATAAAAATGAAATTTTTGATGAAATATATGTTATCGGGATTCGCGGCTATTTTATTCCTATAATTAAAAATTATTATAGGAGACGTTTTACTAACTAACTGAGTTTAAAATATAATCATTATTTTTTCAAATAAACTATTTTTAACTAATTCGTAAACGTGTGTAGTATTAGTGGTTATTCTGTGACTATGATAAAATACTCTTATAAATTTGTTTTGTTATAAACTTATATTAGCAACTATTTAACAGATTATTCCTTTATAATGTTGACAAAGTGTAAACGTTTTTCATGTTATTAGCGACAATTGAATTCCAGACGAATTCTTTCTCGTCGGACGAATCGAGTTATTTGATTAAAAATGTATTTATCAAACGGTTTGAACATCATTACAATTCGTCGGATCAGTAGAGTAAAATATTGCTTTTTTTTAGCAAATGGATTACTATTTTAGATTTAAATTAATTAATTATACGAGATTTTCCAGATTACCTGAAATTCAACTGTTTAGAAAATACTAAATGTAGGTAAAAACAAAGACACGTTTCACCCGAACAATTATTTGGGTAATCTGTCCGACAGCTGGCGGTCTTCAAAATCTACCCAACGGTTCCGACGAAATGTAAGGATGTTTAACCGTCCGACCAACTATGTTACTCAAAAAACTCAACGCTAATCGTTGGATACGCAATTCGTCGCCAATAATCTTTTTAAATAAAAAGTTGTTATATACATCTAGTAAGATTATGATTAATTCATAAGTTAACATTAATTTTTTTAACAATTAATGTCATATGATTTAAATATTCTGCACCCCAATTGATTTCAATTTACAATTTAGGGCCTTCAATAAATAAGTTCTCGCTCTCGATATCAAAGCACACTATGTAATCAAGCAAACCAAATAATCTTTGTATTTTTATAAACAATAGATTCATCTATGCTATATTGCCGAAATTTTCAAGTCAATATGCATTTAGCTTCATTATTCAATTTTTTTAATTCTATGTCACAAAAGGTCTAAAATAACGTAACAATGTGTTTGAAAATCGTTTGTAGACAAAGTTAGTAACGTCGCCCACGACTATCACCTCTCTATATTGTCTGGCACATTTTCTTACATCGCTGTTGTTGTGGTTGATGATGATGGTCGTCCATAGAGATATTGACCTGAAAAGCTCAACAATATCTTAGATGTATATATTGTTAATAAACATAGATTAAATGTAGTGTAGGGTATTGCTTTGATATCGAGTCCTTTGATAACTTATTGAAGCTCCTACTTGTATATATTATACCTAAATTAAATTACTGAAACATTAACAATATGTATAATTAATATTTAAAAATATATATATATAATGTGATTGAATATGGAAATGTAAAATTGTTAAAAGGATTTTACTTTTACTGTTAATTGCATTCATTCATCCAAGAATTATATTTTTGTAATCATTATAAGCAATTGTTATTTTATTTGAATATTTAAAGTTGGCATTCTATTATATCATATCATTGACCACCTATAAATAATATGTTTTAGATATATTTAATATATTATATACGTTATTATATAGGTTATTTTACATTTGGTATAGGTAAATGTTTCATATGGACAAATTAATATAATACATTTATAATACATTTATCGTTTATGAATTAATAGACTACTACTAATTCAACAACAGTATAATAATTATAACTCCAGTTTATGATTTTTTGGAGTTAATTAATATTTACTTAATTATAAAATATTTTTGCAACTCTTTTTAATATTTCTTAATGATTAATAATGTATTATATGACTAGGTACATACATATATGAATATAGCATGTGATATTTTATTAATGTTGTGTAGATTAAGCGTAAATTAAAAATAGTCTATATATGTAGTTTTTGATTACTAAAGCATGAGCAGTATCCAATTTCATAATATGATTTCATAATTTTAAATTTTATATTAAATTCATAATGTATTACTCTTTTTCTTGAAGTTAATACATACATTAATTATTTTTATTGTCGCATTATATAAAAGTTATGTTATGGTTATTAGTGTTTTGTTCAATATTTAAACATAAATTTATGTTAAACATTTTAATACCTTAAATATATACATATTTTGAAACACATTAGATAAAATATAAAAATTATAAATAAAATATATAAATAAGAGAAGTCACAGAATAAACCGAGCAGAGCCACCCACAAATCTTTTTCGAACTCTTGAATCTCATCAGTGAAAGTCAATGTCAAACTATCTACCAAGTGTTTCACGCCATAAGGCTTTAGACCACTCGGCAATTTATAAACCGTGTTAATACACAACACTGTACTTCACTAAAGCACTAGCAGCTGTTTGAGTCTGCCTTAATGCACTGATGTACAAGACTGAAAAGATCGAAACAATCTGTGAGTGGCTCAGCTTAGTTGGTACTGTCACTTTTCTTATTTTTCTTTGGAACAATCCGCCATTATCTCACTTTAAAAATATTTTTCAAAGTTCTTTAAAGATGTTTTTACTAAGCAATATCATTTTTGGGCAATTGTTCCCGTAGTAATAAAACGCTAATTTAAAGCGCTTTTATTAAACTGGTTTCGTTTTAATTTTTAAATTGTTTTAAATATGATGGAATTTACTCATGGAACATTTTAAAATACCGTAAATTTCTTTAAATTATTTTAAAATATAAAAATAAATGCTATTTACCAATTTTCAATAATTTTTCACAAATTTATTTATTTTCAGAGCTGCCTCAGCCCTTGCAAGTGCTGATGGAAAACGCCAGCAAAAGTTTGTCATTTGGCCTGAATGGTCTGATACGGACATCAATGGAGAAAAATGGGTAAGTTACTTAGCTTAAAATGTATGCTATACTGGAAATTTGAACAATTTTTAAAATATATTAGGATAATTAGACAACTAAGTAATAAAAAACATTTTAGATTTCATTTAACCCTATTATTTTATAATTTATTCAATCAGCAATAACTCAAATATAATTATAAAAGAGATCATATTTATAATATTTTTTTATTAAAAATTTCCTTAAGTATCATATTGTATTTAATATTATACAATATTATAATAATAGACAGTAATTAAATAATTTTAAATACATATAATGTATAAAATTGTTTGTCATTAGACAATTATCATACTGCCATGCTATAATAAAAACAATAAATTCAAAATATCTATTTCATAAAAAGAATAATTTACTAAAATTAGGTTTTACATTATTTTCTTTTTAAGCTACAATTTAGCTAAATATATTTTTATAGCCTTAATAATTGTTTTAAAGAAAGAAAAATGATTTTAAATAGTTATTTTTTTTATAAATTTATAGGCAGTTATTGTTTTTTATCATAGCATATTCAATGATTAAAAAAAGTCCACTTGCCTGTGTCCAGATGAATTTCCTAAAAGACAAGTAGAAATTTCCAAACACTTGTCTGGCAGGACAAGTAATACAATATTTCTCTCTCAATATATACTTTAGAAAGCAAGGGGAGATAGAGAATGACAAATTATATTATATACCTAAATCTGCAAAAAATTCAGATTGCTACATATAGTATAAAAGTAAAGATGACATTGATTAGTCAGGTTGTGAACCATGAGTGCATTTAGATATCCAGACTTATTGTTATTATACTAATATTAACAACATGGATATAAAGATAACCATATTTACATATAACAACCAAAAAATATATGTATTATGTGAGTAAATATTATATTATAGATTATGTCATGTGAACTTTTCATTTCAATTGTTTAAGGAGTATGAGTATAATCTATAATATACTTTCCCTTTTTTTTGCTTTGAAAATCACAGACAAGTAATATTTTAGATGGGAAAATAAAACATCTATGCAGGCAAGTAACAAATTTTGAGACAGGCAAGCTGCAGCAAAATCCTTATTTCAATCACTGATATTATGCATATTTCAAAAAAGTGAACATTACATTATTATATTTTATTGTCAAAGTTAATTATTTTTACAGTTCCTAGCAATAAAACTTTCTATTGCAATCCTTTTTATCTGTATATATTATATGAAAACAAAAAAAAATATCTACACCTACTATATGTAGTGGCTGTTTTTGTCATAATATTGTAACACATTGTTTACACTTACTGCTTTAATAATATGGCTATTTATATCAAAGCATATAAATTTAAGTTAAGCAGATATTAATTTTTTAACAGTAACTGTCATATAAAATCAAAATTTAAAAATATAAATACAGATATTGTCTTTTATTGTAGCATGGCAGTATATATATATATAGAAAACTTTTAATAATTTGTCATTAGATAGAAAAAATATTTAAACAAATAATAGATTTTAAATAAGTTATTAAGTCCACATATTTTTAACTATAAATATTATAAGATTATACAATGTTAAAAAAATTTATAAACTTTATTAAATTAAATAAATAAAAATAAATAAATATGAATTATATATATATTTTTACAATTTATTATTTATTATTTTAATTAAAAACAAAAACGTATTTATTCATAATCAAACATATTTTGTTAGTTCAGCATTCTATGTAGCCTAACAAGGATATATCTGCAATACATTATACATACACTCAACCTTATCTTTCACTAGTTAAATTGGCTTAATATTGATACATAACTAGTGTACAATTATCATGGAATGCAGGCTAGGTTCACATCACAGATATTACTAACAATATATTTTTTAATGAAATTATATAAAAGTTTACATAATTTATTCATTAGAAATGTATTATACTTGTCTGATGACACATAATTTCTAATTTTATTTATTATTATCCAATGACAAATAGCCATAAGCAAAAACATATTTTAAATTCAATTATTACTTATATAATTAAATTTTCATGCAATATTTTTTTATTCTGAATTATTATTCTGTCTGTCTGTATATGTGGCATCTTCATGTTGTCCCACCACATTCTTCTTGGTCTGACTCTTCTTCTCTTTCCTACAAACTTTCCAAGCAACATTTTGTTCTGTAAGCTATTAGCTTGGTTAATATAACCACAGTATTGCATCTTTATTTCCTTGTCTCTTGTAGCAGTTGCGTTCCATTACCTCCATTACCTCTATCCCCTTCTTGTCCAGCTAATCTTCAATAATCTTCTCTAAAACCACATTTCTCACCTTTCAATTGTTTTTTTTCATTTCTGGTGACATTGTCCAGGTTTTCTGGTGCATAAAGTAGAGTAGAAACTTTCATTTTCATGGAGATTTTGAGATGCTTACCTTTGAAAATATTAATGTCATTCTTGCATTTGCCATTGCTTTTAAACAATTTCCCCAGGTAGATAAAGCTTTCAACCTTCTCTAGGGTATTCCTGTTTACTGATATGTTACTATTTTCAGCTGTTGTGTTTTTACCAGAGATCATCACTTTAATCACTTCAAAGATGCTTTCATCTTTTAGGCATTTATTCTCATACCAATACTTTCACCTTTCTCATTCATAATGTTAAGCAAATTTTGGAGATCATGTTTGTTTTCTCTACCTATTGCAGTGTCAATATTTTTCAATATGAATTGCATTAGATATGAAACTTTTTAATATTTTTAAAAACAAAACTGTGTGTATGTTAATATTTAAAATTTTATAAAGTCTTACAGTTGAAATCTCTGTTATGTACCTTTATTGTCATTTTATATTTAATTTTATTTGTTATAGTTTTAAGGGTTAGTTTTATACAAAAGGGATTTTAATTTTCATTAAATTTTACCAATATTTTAATTATATACTTAAAAGGCCACTCTATCATTTAAATACAATTGTTAAAAAATAATAAGCAAAACAAAAATTATTTAAAAAAAAATTATATATATTTTTATCTTAACAATACTTTATTTTTACACAATCAAATATAATATGTATAATGCAATAAAATACGTTGACATATTTTATTTGAAAAATGACATTAAATTCAGAGTGATATATTACCATATTGAAACAATATTTCAGGATTCAACAGCTCACAAAGGAAAAGTAGAAAAGGGTGGAGGAAAATCTCCAGTGGTAAGTCAATTTTAATTGAAATTTTATATAATACTAAATTATATTTTGGAAAACTAATGTTCACAGCCTCAACATTTCTTCGATGATCCTGATGGTAAAGTTATCCTTCCTGCATCCCTTCCCGTTTATCAATGGAAAAGGCCACAAGAAATAAATCCAGAAAAGGTATCCTTTCAGATATTCGCTAGCATCTTCAATGGGATTTTATTACTTGTTGAATTGTTTCATATTTTCAGATTCCAGTTGTTGTAGATTCAGACCACACATTTGAGTTTGATCTTATGTCAGCCAATGATCACATCTTGCACTCCGAAGTGAGTGAATTTAATAATGAGAAATATATTTCCACTTTTAAACAACACAAAAATTTATTTTTTACATTTTATTAATATCATTTCAAATGTTTCCACAGACAATGCGTTGGGTAATCAGCCAAGTTGATGCTTTATGGAAGTTGAATGCTTCTAAAGCAACTGGTAATGAAATTCCAGAAATTCCAATCTCACCAGAAGGAATTGTCTACCAATGGCGACCGTGGGAACATATCTATGCTATGTCCAAGATTGGCAAGGGTCCAAATGTCCCCATGTACAACCCATATGGAAAATATGCTGTTAAGCTTTTCTTTATGGTCAGTTGAATGTTCCTCTTCACTTTATTTTATTTATCTTGCAAAATGTATGGATTTTATTGAAGTTCGCATTTATTTAGACAGACAACATTAATCTCCTGTACTCTGGTAATATTTATTCTCCCTTGAAACAGGGGAGCTGGCGGAAAATAGTTGTTGATGATTGCCTACCCTTTGATGAAGAGGATAACATGTTGCTACCAGCAACCCCGGTCACACAGGAACTCTGGCCCATGTTGCTAACTAAGGCGCTCCTCAAGATTGCATCTTTAGAGTAGGTCCCCGTTCAAATCAAGTTCAATTCTTTTATAATGCTGAGTATTTCAATATAACCTGTAGCTATGGCGCGGGACCAGGCACCATGGAAATCGGAGACTTCTGCCCCATTCACTGTTTCACTGGATGGCTGCCCCAGACTATCATCGTCAAGTAAGTCTTCCCTCAAACGTCAAGTTCTGTATTCTCTGGAAAGATTTCTTATTTCGTGATTATTTTTTGTAGAAAGGGACAACACGATCAGATTTGGGATTTGCTTAAAACTCATCTTCCTGAGTGGAAACTTCCAGAACCAGAGAAGGAGTTTCCAGTTGAAGGAGAAACAACTAGCCGAGCAAGTCTCCTTCCGTTGGCTGTGAGTTGGTAGAAGTATTCTGAATATTTGCGAGTATTTCCCTCAGTTTAAGCATACTACAAGTCATTTCATTTTCTATATTTTTATGAAGTAAAACTTTTATCGATTTATTCTTTTCATTGATATCTAAAATACTGGTTTAAAATTATTTTAAAATAGAAAGAAATCAAATTCGGAAGGATTTCTGTGTTAGCTATTTTTGTTAATTTATGAAGTGGTCATCTATAGCAATTCACTAATATGAAAAAGTTGACCTAGTGTTGGTGTTGCTATGGGGCAACTTCTCATTAAAACCCAATTGTTACTGGCTTCGTGTTTGCAGGCGAGCCAGGCCCCCATTCCTGCCATAACGGTGGGTAGAGATGGGGCAACCAGTAAGCGAAGCCTCGTGTCTCGATGCAATAGCACCAATAAAGAGGTGCCCAAACTGGGGAGATTACCCACGAGTATCACTTGAAGTTTGTGTTGTGCTTTGACACCTGCCCGCTGTGAATTTATATAATCCATTAATTAATTTATTCACAGTTGGAATATATTGAATAATCACTAAGTGTTGTATTTCAAAGAACTCTGAAAAAGTTTTCAATCACATCAAAAAACAAATTAAAATAATTATTCTGTTTTGTGTCCAAAGAATTCGGAGGCACAAAATCAACTCAAGTGATTATTTATTTTCTATTTTGAACTTATCTTCTCGTCTCCATATATACATATATATATATATATTATGTTTCCTAAATAAAGTCCGCTTTATTCTACGGATTTTCCTTTTATTTTATGATTATCCCCGAAAGTTTGCATTTCTGAGTGAAGATTGGCTGCTTGTTCTATTTGATATATTTTATCTTGATATATAACTTTTGAATTCGATATTTATTTATCTCATTTTTGATCAATTATATTTGTTTTATTTCAGGCAATTATATTTAAATACTTTTCTTCCATTTGTTCTGTATTATCCTATAATTATTTAATCGACAATATAAATGTGTGTGCTTATATTTATTCATGAAATGATCTTATTATATTTTAATTTACTAATCAATCTTGTTTACTGAAAAATATTGACTCGCTCTAAATATTTTAAAGAATTCACAATTATTTTAATCCGTGTAATCTTTTAAAATAAAAAATCAATATGACATTTAATTGTGCGCAATTTGAATAATTTATTACATTCAAAGTTCCACTCCCCTTATTTAATGTTACAATTTATAATTCAAATTTGTAAGTTTTTCCAATTTATCGTTCTTTGTGATGATGACAATGGACCACGATGTTTTATCAATTTTGTTGTTTCTAAATCGTAGACGCCCGAAGGTGGCACTCTTCCTGAAGGCAAAGAAGCAGCGGTACCCAAAGGTGTCAAGAAAGACGACAAATCCAAAGGTGGGCCAGCTAACTAGACTTTTATTGCTATAATGGTGGATTTTCTAAAACCTGAATGCGATTTCATCTAATTCGGGAAAAAGTTCGTCAACAAAAATGTGTATAACTGGATAAAAAAGTCTCTTTAAATATTTTTCTTGAAATAATTCAGAATTTTCATATTTTTCAAAATGTGATTCTAAAATTGTTTTGAATAATTTTACCTTTCAGACAAGGGAAAGGAGGTTGGGAAGGACAAGAAGGACACTGCCAAAGATAAGAGTATGTTGATGGATAACGATATTAACTTAATTATACTTGTTTAACGTTATTAATTATAACATTTCTGTATTCTATATGATTATAGAAGTTGCAGGCACCGAAGATCAGGTTGTTTTCGAGAAACCCGAGGTGGTCGTCTTTGCGTCATATCATGACGTCACACGTCGTCATCCGTTCTCGGTCATGTCAATGGCGGAAATGGTCAGTTTCGTTTTGAGTTTATTTCATGGATTGTTTTATGTTTAGTTAGTTGTCTCATTTGATAATTTGTTTTTTTGATAAATATTTTGCAACTCTGAAAGAAAAAACTGGCAGGATAAATAGATGCATAATTAATTAGGGAATTATTGAACCACAGCGCACACCCTTAATTATGGTCGTCAATCGGTACTACTAAACCCGTGTCTTGGATGAATTCTAAATAAACCGTTCTCGTCTGACTTCCCTTCACTTTGGTGATCTTTTGTTCTTCAAGGGATATTGATTAATTATATGCCAAGGAATAAAACTCATTCTGGTTTCTTGTGTTACAAAGCAGAATGTTAGCGGGGGTTAAAATACAGCTCAGCAGGAGTCAGTATATGAACCAAACTTTTACTTTAGTGCACTCTAATCAATAGCTGTTTGTATTTTGACATAGTATAACGAGGTGACCTACTTAAATAAAAGTGACCTAATTAATTATTAAGAGACCTACTTCATTAGTAAGGGACCTACTTAGTTAATATTTGACCTACTTTGTAAAAAAGTGACCTACTTAATTAATTATCCACATTTTCGGCCCATTTAGGCGGATCACAGTGAAAACTTGAGAAATGAGGGCCTTTCCCACCTCTACTCTCACCCGGTCCTCCTGAACCAGCTGCGGGCATGCCCCCTCACTCCTCCCGAAGTTCCCGAGGTGATCCCCACCTGGAAACAGATCCGGCCTCGTGTGAAGAAGGCCCTCCCGACCAGCGAAGAACAGCCCGTCGAGGAGATGGAAGAGGACAAGCCGCTCCGCTGTCTAGAGATCGAGTCTCCTTTCGTCCATTACAGGGTCAGTCCTGTGCCCATCCCGAGCAACACGTGAGTGGTCAGCTCTTTCTCTCTCTCAGCCATTCAAATCCCGACAGAGTTGCCTCCTCCAATTCCAGCTCACGGCCGTGTTCAGCGCTCCAGCGAGGAGGAACCCGTCGCCCGAGCACTCCCGGCGCCCCGTCAATCGAGGAGGATCCCCCTGAAGACCCCGAAGTCACGGCTATCAATGCCGCGGCCGCTGCTCAGCGCAAGAAGGAGGAAAGTCATGCAGCAGCGATGCCTGCTGTTGTGGATCCGGCGAGTCAAGGGCCTCCCAAAGACGAGGTTGGTGATCTTCCTTCTGGGTGTCGGTCATTTGTATTTAAACCTTTGCAATCCACGCGATAGAACACCTTTCAATTATCGATTGAAAAATTTGAAATTCAAAATGTTGCTTTCTAACTAACACTTTTGATAAATATACAACTATTGGCAAAGTTACTTAATAAGAAATATATTTAAACATCTCTTTCCTATTGGACAGTATTCCTTCTGCCTCCTATTTACCAATAACATTTCTGCCATTTCATTATTCTCATCACTTTAATAGATGTGTTCAAACAAGTTAATAAAATTGCATGATAAACCGCTTGCTTACACATTTAAATCCACATTTAAAAGAACTTTCTAGAACAAATCAGCTCTTTAATGTACTAAATATGTTCGCTGTCACTTTGCCTTCACTTTGGACGAAAGCTGGACGTAGACTGGACCTCTAGAAGGCCCAAGACCAAACAACAGCGCATCTCCTTTGAGAACCCCAAGAAGGGGAGTTCTCCTAAAGGCTCCCCTAAAGGTAAGGGTGCTAAAACCATCAACGAACCCGCAGCGGAGTCCACAGTTCCCCTGAAACCGATTCTCAGCAAGAAAAACTCCATCCAGAAGTCCTTATCGGAAGCCTCCGAAGATTCTGATGCCTCGAAAAGAGTCAACGGTGGTGCCAAGCCTGGGAAGTCCAGCAGCCCAGCACCCTCCCCGCCCAGACCCCATATTCAACGACACAAGTCGAGGGGAACCATGGAAAAGTGGATTGATGAGAGTTTAAAGGAGTCTGGAGAGTGGGGTGAAACTCTGGACACTTATGTGGCAGGAGGAGGGAAGGAGGAGAGGAGTGGCTTGTCCGAGTCTTCTGGGGATGATTCTGGCTCCAATGCGGACAAGAATAGGGCTGTAAAGCAGAAACGAGGAAAGGGCTCGTCCCCGTCAGGAAAGCCGGTTCAGCGTCATATTTCTGACTTGTCTGATGACTGTTTTCTGCCTTCGAGTCGTCCAGGCTCGGCTAAGCAGGATGTCCCCTCGGAATTCTCCGATGAAGACTACGCCTCGGTGACATCTAAGGCTTCAAAAGCCTCTCGAAAACCCTCCGACACACAGCGAAAAACCTCACCGAGCAAGACCAAACAGCGGCCACCGTCCGTGTCCAAAGGGCTGTCAGAGAACTCTGATGAGTCGAGACCACGTCATTCCTCGGTCACTTCAGACGAGTCGGTCACTTCAACCAGTCGCCATCGTCCTACAACGGCTAACAGGACGTCCAAGACATCTCCTAGTAGAGAAAAGAAGCATTCAACCTCAACGCAATCCGCTTCAAAGCCCAAGTTGGTGTCTCGCGCGAGCAGATCCGGTGCTAGATCCCCCTCGGAACAGTCACGAAGAGGCTCCATTGGTGCGATGTCGGAGGCTAGCCTGGGCGAATCTGTGTTGGCGGGTCGTGCTATACCCCAATTGGTGGTTTCGGGACCTCACGATGTAGGACCCCATGTTGTCGTAGAGGCTAGAGATGTTCTCTTTTAGTTCTCTTTGTTTTAGGTAAACACGACACTCCCTGTAGTCCTGCACTCTTATTGGTTTCAATAGATCCTTTATCCTCCAGCAATTACAGCAGCTATGGAGAACAATTCCCATTGTAGATTATTAATATTAACTTTGAGGATCTCTTTTGTTTCATTTTTAATTGCAGATAATCCACATTTTCAATGGCCCACGTTATTTTCTTTTGTGATCTGTTTAGATAAAGCACTCTACTAACATTAAACTAATCGATATTTGCCCTTGTTGTGGATGATGTCCCCTTGCCTTTTGTCTTGCAGGCTGTGGACGCTAAAAAAGCAGCCCCTGGAACCCGTAAGTCTACTCAACTCTCATCTAAACCTAAGCTTGGTGAGTTTAGGTCGATGTAACTTTCTAAAATTCCATATCTAACTGATCGCTTTTAGTGTGTTTTAAACATTTAATTAAATGAAAACATTTGTTTTAATAAATGAAATCCGCTGTTTCATATTTGTTCAATTGGTTTGAATGCGGCTGACTGGATCATTGTACAACATCAGTCTGTGTTTTGTGTCTATAAGTATTTCTTAATTCTGGTTAATGCTGTTATGATTTCTTATTTTCAAATCACAGTTTTAATGCATGTTGCTGTTGCTGTTGATCTGAATTTTGTGTTTTGTCGAAGAGACGTTGTCCACTTTAAATCGTTTGATAACATTCTACTTAATACTCCTGTAACAAATTGTATTACGCCTGTCGTGTTTTGTTTTCTGATATTAAAAATTTACACAAAACAATATTATTAACTTTGAGTTTCTTCCTTAATCTGAACTATTTAAGATATTTAGCACAGCCAGATTATTGTCGATATATTTTGTGAATCAATGAAAGCAATATTTTATGCCTCGCTCTTCAGAGAGCATGAAGAGTGGAAGCCCCTCTACACTGCAGCCAGCCCTCTCCACGGACCTGGAGGACCAGCAGATAACCGGAGAGGAGGCCGAAGACGATGAAGATTCACCCAGGGAGCCCGAACGACCCCGACAGATGTGGATTGACGTCGACAAGTTCTGCGAGTGTTTTCAGTGAGTAAACCAGAAAGGAAAAACTATTTAAAGTTTCGGAAAGTTATTTGAAAGAGTTTTTTGGTGTGATTTTCAGAGCGATCAAAATCTACCACAAGCCGCACACTTATCCCAATTCGAAAACCTTTTCTGATATGAAGGTGAGCTTTGTACTTGTGTTAACTATTTCTTCAATTAATTGCCAAAACATTGGACACAAAATTGATATTGCAACGTGGATGTAGTCTAAGTTCTCTGGCTTTTCTAGCATATCACCAACCCAGGGGAAAAGAAGGAGAAAGATGGACGAAAATCGGCTCCAAATGCAGCCTCGGTAATCCTTACATCCTCGTAGCAAACTTGATCTCTTTCTTAATTGATAGCTTCTGGCTAATTGGTCTCTTACAAACATTCTCGTCAGAGAAGCGCTGCTGTGCTCTTTATCCGAATGAGTCAATTATTCCATTTATTCCGTTATTCACTCGGTATTCAACTTTCACAGCAGCGTTTCCTACGGAGCATTTAACCTCTCCACAATTCTTAAACGTTCTGTCTAACAAATGCGGTGTCGTGTTACATTTTCGCTGTCTTTTATAATCAAATAATGTTTGGTTTTATTCTCATTTTTCAACAATATTATTTAATCTTCCGTTTCTGCGAAATCTATTTATTCCGCTTTCCGTGTAATCTCATTCTCTTATGTGTTTCAGTATTTGTTATATTTCATACTTGTAGATTATTGGTCAATATGTATTCAAATTATTTTAAACAGTCAATGACACTGGTCCATTTTAAATTTACGTATATTATTATCATAGATATTATATATAGAACTAGATTGGACATCTAAAATATTTCTATACTAAAGTATGTTGCATCGCGTGTATGGAAAATC
>JAUZNC010015838.1:0-27559 GCA_034780395.1 Vannuccia rotundouncinata | reverse complement strand
GTGTTGGAGAAGATAGACTTGAGGAGGGTAGAAATGTGGTGTGGTTGGAAGGGTAGGCATATCTGTGGATTAGATTGAAACATTCCAACACTGCTCATTAGAGGTGACCAGAAATTACAATTAGTAAAACAACAACAAGTTACATTACCAGAGTCGACAATTCAAAGACAAATGACACCTCTCGAGCCGGAAGAGGCTCAATTAACTTCAGACAATGAATTATTGAAATCATTGCTTTTTGATGCTTGCATATTGTCTTCTTTTAATTGAAAAATTTAGAATAAATAAACTGCGGAGTTATGAGTTTTTAAACATATATAAATATATTTTAATATGTGTTTACATGTGTATATGTTTTTATGTTTCTATAATAAAGTCAATGAATTTTTATTTAGATAATTAATTGATTTTCTACTTTTAAGTTCTAGTCAGAATGGATAGTTTACTCAAAACAGGAGGATCAAGGAAATATTCTCAAACCAGGGAATTCTTCTCAAATCAGGGGCAATCTACTCAAATCAGGGCAATATTCTCAAATTCAGGGCAATCTTTTTAAATCAGGGCAATATTCTCCAATTCAGGGCAATCTATTCAAAATCATGACATTCCTCTAAACAAGACAATATTCTTAACGAGGGCAATATTCTCGAAATCACAGCAATCCTCTATAAACAGGGCAATAATCTTAACAGAGAGCAATATTCTCAAAATCATGGCAATCATGTGCTGGCTACATAAATTTGGGTCCTATTTGAATCTTTTTAAGGGGGATTTTATAAATTGAACCATTGTATTATTTTTTATGGAATGTATAGACTTTTAAGGATATTTATTGATTTTTATGGATTTTTAACAATGATAAAATGTGTTAAAATTTGCGAAAAATGCAAAAAATGGTTATAAAATTCATAAAAATCTGCTGAATGTGAATAAAATAATAATTAGAGATATTTAGGGACTTTAAAGAATGTGTATGGATTTTTAACGATTTTTATGGATTTTCTGATAAAATGTGTTAAAAATTTGCTAAAATTTTCTAAAATTCCATAAAATATGATAAATGTTTATAAAATAATAATTAGAGATATTTTAGAATTAAATATATATTTTTTCATTGTTTTTAGTTATATAAAATCTAGTAAATTCTACTATCTATTAATGTAAATATAACCAATTCCAAAAAATTCCTAATGACGCCTCCTTCAAAGTTTTCAAATGATATTCATTAATTTCTCATAACATGAGGTTTTAATAGATTATACGGATCACTCAAACAGGAAAAACTTCATGCTTAAAAAAATACTCAATTGGGGGATGACTTAATTGTGTTAAAGTATAGTCAATTTATAACACCCGCAGAAAACTTTTATTATCTGAAAAATATCACGTGGGCGGAGCGTGGTTGGAGGAAGGGGCTGTGGGGGAGAGGTTACAACTCTAATGTGATTGAAAATCATAAAAGTTTGCGTCAAGTGCTTTTACAATATTTTTTTTTTTGTTAAAATCACATTGATTTATTTATTGTAAAATACTACTATTTAAAATAAAAGTTGTCTATTCCTGGAAAAATTACAAGTAGCCGGGTGGTGCATGGGCGTTTATGCGTGGGTTGATTAAGGAACTATATAATTTTATAAATTTAAATTACTGATAAAATTTACAAAAAATATTGCTTAAAAACTTTTCAATACGTTAAAATGTGGTAAATGTTTATAAAATTCACGATTCTCGCCCTCATCAAAAATATGAGAAATTTGGGCTTGGCTCCTAGACCTAAATACTATTAATTTCAATTTTGATATAACTTCTAGATATGAAAATATATATATCTCATACATGAATTGATTTTAAAGTATTAGAAATTTGCTGTACACTTCATAAATTTAAATTATCCGCGAAAAAGTCTTATTTCATAGGAACAAATTCATACGATTTATATAACATACAGCAAAATAACGCATATTAAACTATACAAATTTAAATTACCCGATAAAAATAAATAATTTTTTAAAAATTCACGTGTTATTTAATGTAAAATACTACTATAAAAGTTTCCTGAAAATAACGCGTATTAAACTACACAAATTTGAATTTCCCGCAAAAATGAAAAATTTTCTTTAAAAAAAGTGAAAAACTTGTGATTAACTCAGACAGCAATCAATAGGTGTCAATAGTAAAGCGTAAAGTGTAGAAATTTTAAATAAGACTGAAAATGTATCTAGTAAAGGTTGGCAAAACACATTCACTATAGTAGAGTGCAAAGTGCATTGTGTTTTAGATAAGAATTTAAGTAGTGAAGGTAGGCAAAACACATTTACTATAGTAGAATGCAAAGTGTAGAGTTTTAAAATAAAACTGAGAATTTAACTAGTAGAGGTGGGCAAAACACATTTACTATAATTGAGTGCAAAGTGCCCAGAAGTTTTTTAGATAAGAGATAAGAATTTAACTAGCAAAGGTGCGGAAAATAATTTAACTAGCAAAGGTGCGGGGAAAAGTGCGTGGAAAGAAAAGAAAAAAAATCCGAGGGAGGGGAGGAGGGTGGCTTGGATATAGCCTTTCCATACTACTCAGGACAATCCGGAATTTTCTTTCTTCAATGATAGACATGGATCAAACGAAAATGTCATGTGTATTTTCTACTACGAAGTAATTGTCCAAGGAAGCAATGCAGTGTGGTGTTGCAGCAGTTCTTACCTTTGATCAACCACTGTGGTGGAAAGCTCAGATGATCAAAATGGCAGCTACTGATGAAGTGAAAGATGTGGTCTTACGACTCGGTGGGTTTTATACACAGATGAGTTTTCTTGGCTCTATTGGACATATCATGGCTGGAAAGGGAATATGTGATGTCTTGGAACAGGTATATGCTCCTAATGCGGTAGTGCACATGCTGTCTGGAAAAGCATATGCCGGAGCAGTTCGAGGCCACTTCCTAGTAGATGCGGTTCTTCATTCTCTACTAACATCAAAGGGTTTTAGTCAGTCATTACTGCTGCCCAGTGAAGAATCTGAACTCTATGAAAAAAGTGGTCAACAGTCAATTGTAACGACACAGATAAAGAAATTTTGGAATTGGGAAATATTATGACAGTTTAATGGATGGTGAAATGTCGGCAAAGGATCTTGTTCAGCTGGAGGTTTTCCAAAGTCTGCAAAACAGGTTAGATTCTGCAAGAATAGGCATGAACAAGAACAGGTCTTCAAGACTTTGGCTTCAATACTTGGAAATGGTTGGTATTTTCAGGAAGTCAATTAAAGCAGAACGAACAGGAAATTGGAATATGTACCTGGCATCATTGCCTGCTATGTTACCTTAGTTGGCGCCGCGTGGACATAACCACTACACTAAAAGCGTCTACGTCTACTTGCAGGAGATAGGTCTGGTCCAGGAAACTTATCCTGTGGTTTACAACGCATTCATGTCGAGGAACTGTATAATTCGCCGCAATGACCGATTTTGGGACGGACTCTCAACTGATTTGGTTATCGAACAGGTACTAATGCGCAGTCTTAAAACCAAAGGACTTACACATGGCAGGGGCATGACTGATGCACAGCAGTCGATCTAGTTGCTTTCTATGCCTACATGTGGCACTGTAAGTTCGGCACTGTATAAGAACGCAAACACAGATTACAGATATGGAAACAAAGATCAAAAAGATATTGAAACTCTAGCGAAATATATATGGGAACGAAATGGAACAACTGCACCAAAGCAGTGAACACTGATTCTGCTAAAGATATTGGAAACAATATTCTAAACTCCACAGTTAAAAATTATACATTTCAAAAGGCTAACACAGCTGTCACAATGACAACAAAGTCATCTTTAAAGATTGGCAATGAATCGATAAACATAGATTCGCATCTGTTATTTCAACGCTTAATCACCATTGCAAAAAGACGGGAATACACAGAGAATATTGGAGACATTTTTCAGTACGAACTGTGCAGTTATCCATCATCCATGTCGGAATCTCCTGGACTTTTGCGACAAGCAAGTGTAACCGACAAACGTTCAGTATATATTGGATGGCGGATATCTTTTGCATCGAATTCCTTGGAGTCCCGGAAAAACATACAATGAAAGATATGAGTCACAGACGACGGAGCATGGGAAAGAGTGGGGTAAAATTTGTGTTTACTGACACCATGAAACTAAATACAACCAAAGACACGGAAAACATGCACCCTTTTATCAAGTGGCTCTGTGGAAATCTTTGTTTAAAGGGAAAGAGCATCCACTCAGATGATACCGCTGATACGCCTATTGTCAAGACAACCATTTAAGAAGCAGAGACTAATTCCACGGTGTTAATAGGAGAAGATACCGACTTGCTAGATATTCTTCTTTTTCATGGGAAGGTAGATCGACGCGACATTTCTTCTTCATATCTGAGGGTCGGTCTACCTCTAAAAACAAACGCGGCTGTGGAACATTGGAGCAGCTAAACTCAACTTCGGAGAGGAACTGTGCCACCGTCTTCCCCTAATTCAATCCGTTTCTGAATGCGACACAACGTCTCGACTACACGGTATCGGCAAACCTCTGGCCTTGAAAAAACTGAGAGCAATGCCACTTAGTGTTGTAAATTACCTTTAAAACTCAACTGAAACACAGGACGACGTCTCCGTAGCAAGAAAAAAAATTAGCTCAGTGTTGTATGGAAAGGGGAAAGTCAATCTGGATGAACTTCGGTGTAAAATATTTTGTGCAAAAGTCGTGCACAAGTGGCGGTTGATGTCAAGACTCTCCCTCCGACAAATTACGCGGCACATTATCACAGTCTACGCGTGTTCTACCAAGTGCAAACTTGGATAAATCTATGTGACAAATTACATTCTAACGACTGGTGATGGAAGCAGAGTGGAGACTACTTGGAACTCATTTCTTCGGACTTATCACCTGCACCCTCATAGTTGTTGCAAATGATAAAATGCAACTACAAAAATGAGTGTGTAGGCAAAAAATGCTCCTGTCGAAAAGTTGGCTTTCCATTCACCAGTGCTTGTGGTGTATGCTCAGGATTGACCTGTAGCAACAAATTAGAGTATCTCACAGAGGATGGCTTACTTATACTTTCAATACACTTCAATATTGTTGATAAATAGTTGTTGTTGTTGTTGTAGTTATTGTTGCTAGATAGCTAAAGATTAATCGGTTTCGATTCATTGTCGGCCTGTTATATATGCAGATCAGTAGTTTTTCTGTTTTTCTTTATATTTACTGTATGTTGTAAACAAACTATACTTTACCAATTAGCTGGTGGAATATGTTTTGAAATACACGTTTTGGAGATATTTGTAAGGCCATTATTTTGTCAAAATTTCGGGTTTTTGTATATTTGACCTTCTTTTGACCTATGACATCATCAGTTAAGCATTTCAGAGTATAAAATATGTTTGATAAATACATTGGCTATATGTTCAATTATGTTGGTAATACAATATTTATAGTTCAAAGGTGTTCAAATCTATTTTTTCGTTATTTTTAGAAATTTTTCACTATTTTGACCTCTATTTGACCTATGACATCATCGGTTGACTGTTTTGGAGTATAAAAATATGTTAGATCAAATCATTGGGATTGTGTTTTTATCTGATGGTAATGCATTATATAAGGTTGAGGGGTTTTAATTTTACTTTTTATATAATTTTATATAGAATGACCTTTTATTTGACTTTTATAAATAAATCGATAGGGTTTTCAGGGGACTAGGGACTTCAGGGTTTTAGGAGACTTCAGATTTTAGGGGACTTTTTTTGGTCACTCACTAGGCCCATATAAGTCTGAAAATTCAAAAATAAATATTGCAATTTGTTGTGGGTCAAACCATATATTGCCTAGACTAATAGTAAATATTATAATTACATAATTATATAAATATGAGAATTACCTGTCAAAGTAAATTTAAATAGCATGTTCCTTTACTCAATTGAAATACTGTAACCTCCCATATATAATATATTACATTATTATTTTAATTATAATTTAGTTACAATTAACATTTTTTTATTTTATTTAATATTTTATACTTTAATAAAAATAATTTTTTTACTAAAATTTAAGTATAACAATTAATCACTTTTTCAATCACATTTTATTTGAGGATAATACAATATTAGAGTGATAATGTGTACAGGATTTCTTTTGTATCTTCGTAATATTTATTCATTATTCTTTATAGAAATATTATGTCAACAAATCTCTCGTGCAAATCATTTTATAAAATAATAAGCATTAGTAAATTTTTATTAAAATTGAACTAGGTGTGTACATATAATCAAGTGATCAATCTAATTTTCAGAATTCCTTGGTAATGTTTGTGGTTTAAAGCATGTTCAACTATGTGACTTGACCATGAAAAAGAGGAATGTTTGGAAATGTTGCACAATTGAAAATATATGGCGTATCAGAGTCAGTCACATCTTTCACGTGCAAGATCAGCCTCGTCCGACCTATGATACCTTAGTAAATTCCTGCATGCGATCACAGTTTCATTAAAAATGTTTAATTTATTTACAGTTATGTACATTCATAATTTTATCATATCCATAAAAAATAATTATACTTTAATCATTGTGATTTATTTTTGCTTTTCTAAATAAAAACGAACTCATACATATTCATTGGTACATAATACACAGAGTAAGAAGGTAAAGAGAATCGTCTCTATCCTGGTTGCTAAACAAACCCGTTAGTAAAACAATAAATATTTATAATATAATTCTATATTTTAATATGTATATTTTCAAAGATTTTATTATTATTTTTACACCATTAGTCCAGGTAGTTTGATTTTTATACTTAAATTTATAATTATAGACATTGCTCAACTTTTAACCCGTTGTTTCTTATATTACAACCATCATTACCATAGAGTAATGAGGTATTACTCTATGATATTACTATGTGATGCTCATATTTTTTATTGATTCTATTGTTTTGATATTAGTTATTGTCTTGTAGATAAAGAATTACAAAATATATTTAATATTTACTTAGTACATTTAGTTTATCACTTTATACATTTTTGTAAATGACATTTTTGCAAAAGATGGTTATTTCAATTAAATATATCTTTGATCACTACCACACGTTATAAGGGAGACACGAAGATTTTATACTCAATCTCAAACAACAGTGGACTTGACATATCCTGCCCTGGCTATCTTTTTGATCACACAATTCGATCAATATATTATCAATTCCAACAATCCTTCATTGTTCTGCTCTTCTTTCTCATCCTCTGTCATGTTCAGGTTATATTGATATGAATTTTCTATCCGGCAGTATAAATGAAATATATTGCATACTTATTGCTCCTCCATGTTTATACGTACGTTCTATAGTCTAAATATTTTATTATATTAAAGAATTACGATTTATAAAGAATATTTCCTAAATTTAAATAGCTATAATTCAATCATATATTTAAATTGTGTAATATACAAATTTTGGACATGTTCTTATTAATACTTATAACATTAGTAAAATAAATACTCTGATCCCGAGCCCATTGAAATCCATTCACTGGTTGACATCAAGAAAATCGTAAAATCGAATATTTTTAAATCTTTAGTATAATTAAATTAAAATCAAAATTAGAAAACTTCAAACATTTAGAAAAATTAGAAGAAAAAAAAATTTCCAAATTGGATAATCAAATTTAAAATAAAAAAAAATATTCGTAAAAGCCGTAAAATGATGGAAACTGTTTATTTCTTCATAAAAATCAAAGTATTAAATTGGGAAAATAAATAATTGTACGTCAGGTATGCACTATATAATTTTTAAGTTGCGTAAAATGTTTTATAAACTATAACAGTCATGATTAATCACGATTAATCACGATTAAAAAACAATTTTTTACTTTTTCATTTAATTTTTGAAATTCTCAAAAATAATTATTTGAACTAGGAGTCGCAATTTGAAATTAAGGATTCTATCATATATAATTACTAAATAGCATAAAATTATTTGAGTAAGGAGAGTGAGACGATTATTATGATTAAATATATATATATAATCTAAATTACTTTTGCAGGTATCCTAATAAAGGAAAAAGAAAAAGAAAAAAAGAAAAAAGGAAATGGAAATGGAAATAGAACTACCATTGTCATTGCATGTATTAAACACTTATTAATTATTATTTTAAATATAAAGTATATTCTATAATTATAAAACATAAATATTTATAATAGAAGTTCTAAAATAGTTAAAATTATATATTTCATAAAAGTATAATTCATTATTAAATAATAAATTATTCATTTTTAAAAATAAAAAAGTATCAATAAAAAGTTTTTATAATTTTCCATAGAAATATAATTCATTATGAAAATAGTTTATTTAAAATAATGAACGTCGCCAGAAAATTCCAGTCGTTGTTTTTAAGAAAATAGCTCTTTTCGAAACAAAATGAAAAAAGGTTGGGTCATTAACATAGTTTATTAAAAGTTTATTTAGAAATAGTTAAGAAAACTACTTCTATTACTTGACTGTTAAAACGCTTAGAAATAATTTTTAAAATTCATTATCTTTTCACCGCACTATTCAAATCACGTTCCAAAGAAATAATTGAGTAAGAAATATTCTAAGAATATGCCTTACTTATAAAATTCTAAATATAATATATGAATAAATTATTACTAAAATTTAAAATATTCGACATTATGGAAAATTACATTGTTGTCCTTATTAACCTCTGATCTTCTTTTATCTGACGCTTGTTGTGCAAAAGTATTCGAAAGAAGAGACTGTTTTAACATTTTGAATTTAGCATCTACTTATATATAGGAACAAAAAACAACCTAACACGAAGAAGCCACTTGATAGAAGCAGCTCAGATTACAAAAGTAATTGGTAAACTCATCACCTGGAATTCATAACAGCAACAGGTTAAAGAACTAAGATTTTTCCTTTGATTCTAAACAACTAAATAGTAAGAAGTTCCAAAGGTTCCACAGATAACTCATACGAATCGGGTTCAGCTACAATTTACTTGTAAGAAAAGTCAGTATGTAACACCCTATATTGAGATTCAAGAAAACTGCTAACGACCAGACAACATTCCTCAGACCGAACATCATTAGGTGCTGATTTTATTTATAATCCAAAATTACTGAGTCATTTAATCCATATACATTCCAACTGCAATGGAAGACCGCAATCATAAACCACAATAAACCACAATACAAAAACTGGTCAACCTATAACCAAAGGCGACTGACTTCAGGCCAATATCTGTCACGAACCACAGAAAAGCTCCTTATCAAGTTTGCCTGAACCCCTTGATCGAACGCAGAAGTAATTATGAATAGCAATTCAAGGTGCTTCGGACTTTTACAAAGCGTTTGACACCACAAGGAATACCACCCTTTTCGAGAACTAAGACAGCTCAACGTACTATTAGAATTATACAATGGAATTTATTTATATTGACTTTTTCTCACACCATCAGCATTCCAACAGGTGGATCGGTATGCAACGTGCAGACCGTTAACGTTGGAGTGGTACAGGGCGCCCTCACGCCCTCACGCCCTCACAGCATCGAACCTCAAGCCCCTTAATCCGAACAATATCTATGTCAAGTATAATGCCAATGATTCCTATTTGATTATCCAACAGACATGCGTTAACTTCATTGACAGCGAACTACAAAACATCAGAGAGTGGGCCGCTAGTGACAAAAATGAAGGAAGAACAAAATAAATCATTTGTCGAGGCCCAGATGCAAGAAACCCCTTTTCCAGAGCCATTGTTTAATAAAACCGAATAAAATACATTGATATTCAAGAGCTAACATACTCCAATTGGCTCAGAATTATACGGCACCCGGATCGCGAAAGTATTAGTCCTCAACGCAATTATTGTGTTAAAGAGCCATCATGGACTACAAGCCCCCAAAATCTACCAATTTTTCAATGCCCCTATCATCAGCCGTCTTGCCTACTATATAGCCAAGTTTGGTGGCACCTAGCCAAAATCGAAGACCTCTCCAGTCTAAGCAGATTTGTTAGCAGAAACAAAATACTGAATACTGCAATCGCAAAACTGATTTATTTGCTTACATTTTCGCAACATCTCCAAAAACAAAACTCATGTTCAACATCAGTTCCTACCCGCAACAAATAACCACAGACATAACCTCAGAGACCTTGGCCTGGAATTCTCTCCCCCTGTTCATAATACTATGAACTATGAAAACTTTCTATCCCTTATGCTATTTCGATAACTAGATTGTGTGTAAAACATTCTATAACCATTTGCGTCTGCTATTGTGATTAAATAAAGTATATATTATATGTTGTGTTGTGTTGTATTGTATTTGAGTTATTATTTAATCGTTTATTAAATTCTGCTAGATCTTCTTCCGATGGGCTGTATATATGGTTCGTCTGAAATTTACTACTGTTTCAACCTTGGAGTAAAACTGAAAAAAAAAATTTCTGATGTTACCAAGCCTTCAATGGACATAATTATGTAAATGTGTTGATATTGTGGTCCAAAGTCTTTTTTCCAATCAACATTTTTTTTTGAACGGCAGTCTCATTTTAAAAATGCCACCGCCATTATTATGACCCAACCATTTCATCTAAATTTAGAACTAAAAACAGGAATATGTCTATAGGCAACATAATGCTTTATTTATATTTGATCGTATTTTTTACATTTTTATTGCTCATATATATTATTTAATTCTAAAAAGCGTATTACTTACATTTTATGATCATAATACTTGGACTCTTTTGAAAATGCGTAAAAAAGTGTATAGTTAAAATAATTATTTTTGTTTATGTAAAACTGTTTAACTATATATCTAAATTTACTAAATTTTTGTTATTAGTGATTGTGCCCATACTGATTGTTTTAATAATAATCGGTATATTTATTTTCATGAGATTTAAACGCATTGGACCATTTAAAAATAAAGGTTAAATTTTTGTTTTGTTTTAATTTTTATTTTTCGAATTGATCTTGAATTTTTATTCAAATTAGCTATTCTGCTGCTCAAAGGCAAAACCGCGTTATGTCCAAAAATTCCAAAATTAGTTATTATACTTTTTACGCAGGAAATTTTATTGGATGGATGCATATATTGCATTGATGCATATAATGCATTATTTATATATTTAAATTATTTTAGACAGAATATTAAATTAAAATTAAGTATAACGTCCATCGCATTACAATTATCAAATGTAAAATCACTCTATGTCCTATATCATAATCCGAATCTTTAATTGTAAGCAGCCTATAATCTTTTTTATTATATTAACGCATGGAAACAAAAAAAATAAGTTTTCCCTATCAGCATTAGAAATAATTAATTCATTGAGGATTAATATGACTTAATCACAATTAGACTTTACAATATAATATCAGGACGTGTATCACAGTAATTCAGCATAAGTATATAAACAATTGTTACTGCTCTAGTCACAATATTAAAACACCAGGTCGCTCCCAAGAGATAGACACATTTTTTAGATTATATACGAAAATAAATGATGAAAATATTACAACCGAAGTTTTTTCACCAAACATTTCTCTTCTTGAAGTTTTCTTACTTGAAGTCTCACAACCTGACGTGACTTTTGCGCCGAGGTTTTTATCCGGCATGAGATTAGAGACCTCCATCTAATGACCTCTTTATGACCCCCATCTAAAACAATTACCTTGGAAGAGAGGCCTGACCGTGCCATATAAAATTAAACGAGTCAAACCTACGGGATGTTTATCTGTATGCACGGAACAATGCGCAATATGAGGAAGCTGAATGAAAGCTAATTAATGAGCAATTTTGGAAATGTCAAAAGATAACAGACAACCTTGGATAGCAACAACCCTAGAGAGAAAAATAATATCAAGAGAACGAGTACGGTCAGAACAACGACAACGACAGGTTAATCTGGAATGGAAATTACTTCTTTCAACAATGAGAGAGAAGGTTAAAGTTTGTAAGCGCTTCTTTCTTACAACTATGTGATGGTTGGCGTCTGTCAAACACAACAACAGCATCACTCTCAAGCCGAATCGGCGTTCCATAAAAATCTCATCATAGAACACATAAAAGTTATGGTCTGTGAGAGCCGCACTAACGTACTGAATATGTTCCCAATCGGCTATATCTTGCAACAGATATCACAATTCAGAAAATGCACACAGACTCGGAAACATGGACCGATACACTAGACAATAGAGGTCAAATCATAGCTGACTGGATAGAAGACAATCAAATGATGATACTCAACAATGGCAATTTCACTAGATACGAAAGATGCACAGACAGAATGAAAGTCAACACCAGACGTATCGATATGTCACAAAGATCTTGAGAACAGATGTGAATGGAAATGCTACAACAAAATGGGATCAGACCATAACCCAATAATTATCGAAATCAGCAAGATGAATAATGAAGCTAAGATCGAAGATAGATTTACATGGAACTGGAAATTAGCAAAAATGCAAAATTCCAAGAAGAAATTCATAAAACTATCCATACAATTGATGGAAATGGTAGTGTGCAACAACAAGAAAAAGAACTTCTAGACATCATTTCTAGAAAACAAAAGGATAAGAACTCTCAACGTAGACTACCTGAACGGCGAAACCAGAAGCCGTAATAGAGAAAAGGAATAGTCTCAAGAAATTTCCAATCATAGATTAGGAACTGGTCAAAGAAAAAGAAAATAACATCAAAGACATGGTTATCACCAAAAGAAGAGAAGACTGGCATAAAACAGTTATATAATAAAAGCAGAGACGCAGAAAATCAAGGAATGTCCTTAATAAACTAAGCGATAAAAATGAAAGACAAGACAAGGACAGAGTACTAGTCTATGAAGGAGTGGGACGTGTCTCAGATAGAAGCAAAGCAAATGTCTTTGGAAAAGAGTACGCAAAAGTTAGCAACATAGTAACACCCGAAAACAAGAAGAATACCAAAGTCGCACAATCAACAAAATGGTCCGCAATTATTATACCACAAAGGGTGAGGAAGGAAAAGAAATACAACTTCATGAAGTAATAAAAGCCCTCAAAACCATGCAAGAAATCATAGCAGCAGGACCTGATTATATACATACCAGGCTTTTCAAACTTCTCCCGAAAATAGCCATACAGATAATCACCAGAATCATGAAGAATCTGTCAAGAATGCCAAAGTCCCACAAAACTGGCGAAATGTCTCTATAATTCCAATCCTGAAGAAGGGGAAAACCCCAGACGAAGTGTCATCCTACAGACCCATCAGTCTTTACATCTACCTTCTGTAAGCTTATGGAACATGTTACAGAAAACCGCCTCATGTACTGCCTTGAAACGAACAATCGATTATGCGAAATGCAAGAAGGGTTCAGAGCAGGGGACCAAGTCCTCAGGCTTACCCAGAGCATCAGCGACGGGCTTCATACCAAAGAAATAACAGCGGAAAAATTAGCAGACGAAGCCAGCTCCATGAATCAAGACAAAACCATGTTCTCATTTCAAACCAGTAAATCACGTTTATGGGGTAATAACACCAAATATCAAATTAACAACGAAAGAGCCAAGAAAATATTCCCAGATGGAAAAAGCTGGATCAAAGATCAATCAAAGAAAGTAGCCACCCTTGCAATCAGAAGATTCATTAGGTACTATTCCCTGGATTTGAAATGTTACGGAAAACGCATAGGTCTAGAAGAGGCAGAGACAAGTAGACATATGCCAAAGCGACTATAAAAAATAAGGTAATCCTCGACATGCTGATGGCGCCATATGGCCATATTGTACATTTTCGGAACTCCTTCATTGTTTCTCCAACACTGCTGCAGATCTCTGAAGCGCAGTTCCGTCGCGTTGTGATTGATAGTAAATAACATTACATTTAGTATACCTTTTCATCAACAAGCATATATTTTTTGTATTCATAACTGATTTATTCCTTAAATTCTGTATTTTATAGATATATATTTTTAGCTCCTTTATAGCAATGTTATATTTGATAAGGCTTGTGTACAGGAAATATAAATGTATACAAATAAACATTTAAATTGAATTAATTTTTCTTTTTATATAGTTTCCTAAAAAACTAATATATGATTTTCTAATATGAAACTAATATAATTTTATTTTAAAATAATTTTAAATAATTACATGTACAACAACAAGTATCACTGACATCAAAAGCAAAATCCCGTAACATCCAACTTATCCCAAACTCCAAATTCAGAAACGCGTTTTCTATTTAAATTTTATTGTATGCAAGTGCATTATAGATACTTGTAAGTAATATTCAATTCTCATTAATTTTTAAATATAGTAATCTGTTTAGAAAAAGTGAAATCCATCCACAAATGACTGAGATATATTAGAAAATTATTTTTTGCGTTTTCTCAATAAATGTGTTTTGGACGTAACGCGATTTTGCCTTTGGGCGGCAGTATTGATATTACTAATTTAAAAATAATTTTATCGTTTATCGTTAACAAATATGTAAATTTTTATTATGAATTAATTGAACCATGATCTTATCGCAAGTCATTGTAATTCTCTAAATGTATAGTTTTTTTAACAATGTTTTATCTGATCTTGTTAAATTAAAGTAACTTTAGTAATATCAATACACATTAATAAGTTATAAATGATAATTTAAAAACCAATTATTTTATAAAATATGTATCCCTAATTCAACTGATACAATTAATAAGATTATGACTCATTGTTTTCTTAGATATTTAGATAATATTACAAAACTTTTATCAATTACAGACGTTGAAAAGCTGTTTGCTGAGTATTCTAATAATGATAGTATTACAGAAAAGTAAAGATATCAAAAAACATTTAAATATTCAAATATTGTTAATAAATGGAAAGCAAAAAGTAAGAACACTATAGACGGAAGTTATATTTTATACACATGTTAAATGTATATAAATATGTTGATTGTTATAATTTTCGAATATATAGTAAATCATAATTTATTCTTTGAATATTTCAACTAAAAGTTCGACATACCGTTTAATCTTACAGTTTGTATTTTAAACCACCTAACTGTAGTTGGTTGATTAAAATTGTGATATATTTATAACATGTTTGAAACAATTAATATTCGTAAATATTATATTGAATTACAAGACTAAATTATCGTTCAAAATAGTTAGTAGTAGTCAAAATCGAGTATTCTAAGTCATTCTTTTTTTAGAAATATAATTTATATGAGCTCCATATATTCATCCCATACTACTTATATAATCGTAATGTATCAGTTTTTATGTGTACACAGTAAACAATTTATAATAATAACAAACATTTGTAATATTTATTTCAGAACGAAATTATTAACAAGTAAATTCAATGTACATGAACAGCATTTTATTTATTCTCCAAGATAAATATCTGTTAAGATTTATATGAATTACTGCAATACATTATTTAATTAACTTTACTAATAATATAAATGTTGAAAATACACATATGTTTAATTAATAATATATAATACATGTCGTCTGATCATTTACAATATTATTCAAAATTAGAAATCCATAAAAATATTTAAAAAATTTCATTTTATCTATTTCTATCAAAACTCTTTATAAATATTTAATGTAATGTATATTTGTGATATTGCATTTTTTTTGTATAAAAATAATTTTTTTTAATACATATCTGGAAAAGTCAATATTGTTGAACATATAAGTTTACTAATTGGGGACAAAAAGATGAAATAAAATAGAAAATAAAACTAGTGATAATATTAATAAAATTAAATTATAATGTAGGGCTTTTTTTGTAGATTTTGTGGAATGATTTAATTTCGTTTATCAGAATTTACACATCTCGGGACTTTAAATTCCATTTAATCTGTTGCTACGTGATTTCTAATATAATAGAATATTTATCCTATGAACTATCGATACATTTTCCGTGATTTAACAGTTGAAAACTATATCGAATTATTTACAATAATGATCAATTGATGACTTTTAAAAAATATGTAAAAAATTTGAATTTGCGTAATCCCGATTTATTGTGATCGCTTTCGGAACCCCGTTCCCCAAATAGCCTAATTGAGTGTCACGACAGGGATTTGAATTCGGGATCTCTTGATCCAAAACACACGGTTTTATCCACTCGGCTGCTCGTTGCTCCGTTTCAGTAAAGTTTAACACGTATGGTTATGAGGTCAATGATAAAGCTTCTTGAGCATGAATATAAATATTGTTGTTTTGTTGATCTTGTTCTTCAATCCGTGCCATGTTTGAAGAGACACGTTATCAGAAACGTGTGTTGGTGTCAGAGATGTTGAACCGTCACGTCTTGTCCAGCCATGCGCCAGAGGATTGAGATCTGTGACCTGTTTCCAGATTGAAACATGCAGTTGTGCCCTTGGGACGTTTTCCCCAAATCCTTATATACGGGAGGAAAACTGTGCAGCTTTGGTACCGCTCCAATGTTGCGCGAAACTTTGTGTGTTGGTAGCAACAGACTATATCTAATTAATTACAGTTAGAAATATGTGTTTAGTTTCTATCCTATGAGGAAGTTTCAACCATAACTGCAAAAGTATTAACAGTATAGTTGGAAAAAATAGAAAACTGTTAGTTAGCGCAAAAACCATAATAATGTACAATAAAACCATAATTCTTTTTAACCTATACCAAATCGTGACAAGTTGCAAAAAACAAGAATAATTCAATAAAAATATTTATTTTAGATGATGACAATGCTCAGATATTTTCCTTTTTTTATCTTTAGACAAACGAATATCAAGTAACAAACACTACGAAAGACGTCATACATAAATAATAATCTATATTTTCATAAAACTAGAAGATAAGGAGACTTATATAATTAATTTTTCATTATCTAAATAGTACAAATAGTGACCTAATACAAATAAAAAATCAATATTTATTAAACCTAAAAAGTAAATTTCCCAGAATTAAGAAAGATCTTTAACAAAGTCAGTTGACTGTATCTCCAACCGATTCAATTTCCGCAATCACATTTGACACTTGAAGAAGGTCATTAGTTGATGAAACTCTTAAACACTGAAGTGGACAATCGTTGACAAAGACATTTACCACAGACAGAGCGAGTGACCCCTTGAGTAATAACTCAGACTTGAGTTTTACTTGAAACTAAAATGAATGATGGAAAATTGGATAACGCTAGCTAACTGAAACTAAGTTGTCAATATAAACAAATTCCATTAAGTAATAAGTGTTGTTTATTTTTTAAAAGAAATTTTTGTTTGAAAATAGATATTAAATTACAATTTAATATACAGATAGTTGCTTTTTATATAAAGTTTGTATAAAACCAAAGCAGGAGAAACAAATTTAATTTAAAAATAAAACAGTTGGTATAAGATGGTAGATATTATCAATGAACACCTCTGACTTGAAGTTTTAAAATAAATAACTGAATGGGAAATTATATGAGAGGTCTTTAGTAAATGAATTAATTAATAAAAGTAATTATAGCATGAAATTGCCAATTAATTTGTCTACATATATTTATCTATCGTTGATGCAATATCATCATTTTGTGACATTGGATTGAAATATATCGTATATAAAAAATATTGTTTTAAAAATGAGCAATAAAATTATTAAAAAATAGTGAAATATAATTTTATTGTTTATTTAAATAGTATATTAATTTTGAATTTTAAAGAAAAGCAGAACAATTAATACATTTTAACAAGCTTCAAAACGATTTATTAATTAAAATGTTTAAATATTGCTGAAAATTTGAATTTTAAAACAAAAACTGACAGCAATTTTTCCAAGTAAAAAACAGTCAAGTTAAAATAAAATAAATGTTAAAACATTATCTATATAAAATATTTTTTTTTGTATTATCCTTGCAAATAAAATATATACATTGTCTCTCTGACACACTCCCCCAAATAAGATATTTTGGAGTTGATATTCAGTTTATCAGTTGAAGTAAGACGAAAAGCCTGAACTGTATCTCAGCACTTTGACTCTTTCAAGTATCTTTAACATTATTCTAAATAAATACCTCGGATATTTCGGTTTTCCATTTGTCGGTTTTATCCACACCCCTCAATTGAGAGGGGATATACCAAAAGAGAACATACACAAATTGTACCTGAAAAACAATAAATACAAACATTACATGTTATTGTATTCCATCTAATTGTATTAAAAAATGTTATATAAAGCAGTTTTAATTATTGATACAACACAAAAACACTACGTTTAAATGTTATTATAATTTTAATTAAAATTGTAATATATTTTGAAAAAAACCATTCATTAATTACTTCATATACTATTTGAAATTGTGTCGCATATGCCGAATTAGAAACACTAAATATAATATTATACATGATATGATTTCATCAGAAGAGTTACACAAAAGACCCGTACTTTACGAATTAATTGAAAACTGCTTTTTCTTTCTTCAATGGCCCGGGCTAGCTTCTGGGCCCATTCAATCTTTCTGTCAACTAGTTGAGTGCATCCTTCTTTTCCAAGTGATTGTAACGTAAACCAAAGTTTCAGAACATCCACCTTCCGTCCACATTGAATAGATTTATCCCCAGTGTCAAACTTTGTGTCATAATTCTTGTCCTGATTAAGAAAATTGACTGCTACTAGAATTGTTTAATCATAATAATTATAAATTAAAATGAATTCATTTATACTTTCTGAAAAAGATATGCAGCCCCGATAGAATGGGCTTTCTTCATAATCTCGGTATCTTTTTGCACCAGAAAAATTGAACACTGATACGGTATACCCATCACGTTGTGTGGACTCCAAAGAAGACTACTTGCACCGGATATACCCTCAAGAAGATGCGCATGTTTACTGGAGAATAAGCACGCTCCTCCCTCACTTGCGTCAACGTGGAGCCAGATATTTTCTTGGTTGCAAACTTTCGCAATTGATGTCAGTGGATCGAAAGGAACGTTGGAGTGGGCCACCACAAGCAGGGGACAAATCGCCTTTAAGATCGGGTGTGCGTATTTAGTAAAATTTTGACATTTTATAATGAAAATAGTAATAATAAAAATATAATTTGGTCAGGACAGAAATCTAAGTTAAGAAGATAAATACTAAAAGTGTAAGACAGATATTATAAAAAAGGTAGAATGAAAAAATTGGTTGTTAATGTTGTGGTTAAAATGTTACATTAACATAGATGATATATTACACAGAGTTATTCAGATGAATTCACTGGTACTTTGGGCTGATCGTCTCAGAGCAAAGAATATAGAGCTCTAAATTCTTTGACTCTGAGGCTAACTAGAATTTGTATTTATGTGTCAATTAAGCGAGGAGGGATGAGATGATTAAGTGAACGTTTTTTGCACGAATAATTTCTTCTGACTTAATATTGGATGACACGATATTGTGTAGTTAATTAATTAATAGTTTTTGAACCCTTTCCTATTTTCTTAAGCAAGATTGGTACGAAGTATACAATGTGATGCAAACTTTAAAAAAGTGTTATTTATGGAAATTTTAGAATGACAGGATTTGTAATTGTATTTGTATCGCCATTTGTATTTTGAAGCTCTCAAAACAGTCATCTCCTCCATTAAAAAATATTTCAACCAAGAGACAATCAAGAAATATGCAACAATGGAGGCACTTCTTTTGAAGACTTTGAAGTCCCAGCCAATTGAAGAAGATGTTCAGTTCATTATCGCTAACTACTCGAAAGATGTCAACACAGAGAGTTTGGGTGCTCAGTTACCCCTATTTCGCTTCCTTCTTGGGGATTTTTCCATTCAAAGTTTCGTTGATATTGTCCTCCAGATACAACAACTAACCTCTGTCGAAAAAGAACTTATCCATGAAGTTTTGATTATATGTAGGCTGATGATGTTAGTAAATCCGGCAACTTCAACAACAGGTGAACGCACCTTTTCATTGGCTAGGCGTTTGAAGACATGGTTACGATCAAAAATGACTCAACAATGCTTCAACTCCTTGGCACAGCTACACTGGCACAAAAAGAGATCAGCAAGGATCAAATTCCAAAATATTGAAGGATTATTTATTACTTGTAATGACAATAGACGGAAAAACGTTGGCACTTTCCATCATTCAAAAATGTAACTGATACATATTATGTGTTCTATCAATTTTAATTACCATTTATATTTACATGTATTTTTCCCTCTGTTTACACTGTATAAATTGTATTACTTATCTGTTTAAGTAATGAAATATGTACGTATTTGTTGGCATGTGTGTATATATTTGAAATTTATATCAAATATTAAATGTCAAAATCAAATTATTATTACTATTATTATATGCGATTTTATAAAAATATTCAAATGATCAAATAAATACATGTTATTTAATTTATTGGTTTATATTATATTAATTTGTTACTTAGAATGTTCGCACCCAATAACAATGTTTTGCTGAAGCTCGCAAGGTGTCTCAATTTGTTCCTTAAACTTAAAGATCAACATCACATATTTATTTACGTACAAAAAAGCAATGAAATGTCATTGCCAACAAGCTTAATCTCAAGCTTAATTTTTTATGAGTAAGGCCTATCAATGAGGATGAACCTGTGTTGGCAGGCATGTGTGTATAACCTATGCCCAACATACATAGCTATATATACTTGCTAACGATAATCATCATTTTCAAGTGTGTCATATTTTGAATTTCAAAGATGATGATTTTAATGGTAGATTGGGAAATTTCATTACTTTTAAAAATAAGCTACGTATTGATAATTATTTTGCAGTAAGTGTAAATCTTTTTTTCTAAATATATCAAACAACCTAGTCTGTGCCTAAACAAACTCAGCCCCCCAATCTAAATTACGCTTTGCGGTCCCTGTAATTTCCTAATTACGTACAATCCTAGTAATAGTAATTTTAATAATATTAAATTACTATTAATGTCATATTGTATAATTAGAAAATTCCATTATTATTTTAAATTTCCGATGAACAACGTATCAATTTTCGGGCATGCAATGAGAATCAATAATGATTTAAAAACTCAATACATGTATATAATAAGTAACACAGTAAAATACAATCAGATTTAAATACATCTCAAATGAAAAAACCGGGCATGTCATCAGTTTGGTTCATTCTTGCATCTTGAATGTATTTATATTCCCTTTGGCACATTGATGCTTTCGCATTTTTTGTCAAAAACTCACACTGATCCGAACATGTTTTCTTTCTAGACTGTCACTCTCTATGACAAAATATTCTCTGTCAAAATATTAAATTACGCGCCCGCAATTTAAACCATTGTTGCCTTCTAAATCAATGATATTCTGTTATATTGTACGTTAATTTTTTACCGTTTTTACCAATTTCGTTTTTTGATCAGTTTGCCGGTCTAGATAAATAATATATAAGTCAATGGTTTTTTTATTTTTAAATTTTTTAATGAGCTATTGTAATATTTTAGCAGATTTTAAATAATTAATATCTCCTTTAAGAATTACGCTGTATTTTAGCCACGTGATCGTTATTTATAAATATTGCTCTTTAATAAAAGAATAGTCTCATAGAAATATAATCTATTAAAATATGAAAATTATCTGTTTATATTGTCTTATTATCATTATTAAAATTTTAGAAAAATATTATAAAATGTATCATTTATACATTCTATTAATAGATTTTATTCTGAATATATATCCACTTAAACTGTAGTTAGAATAATATTTATCCACTCACCAACCGTTTATCTTCTTCAATTATTAGTGCCAGTTTATCTGCTTGCATACTTCCTTCAGAGTCTTCTGGAACGATACATACAGAATCTTCACCAAGACCCAGGAAGTCGGCTGCTTTGCGCATTTGCTGAGCCATCTGAGTATGGAGAAACAAAAATTCTCATGAATTGGATGTATTGTAAAGTTAAACATTTTCGAGATACCATTCGTGATACATAGATGTGAACGGTTGGAATACTGCCACAACCAAATTCTTTGCACTCTGGAAATTTGAATGTGCGGGCCATATTTAGGGCGTAAAAGTTTCCACTAGTTCCACCTAAAGTAAGAAGACAAAATCTGAAGTGTTTTATCAATTTAATGTAATGGAAAGATTAATTTGTTTAATTGTGTGAACATTTGTACCTGGGGTAAACATTCCATCTCTTCCATTTGTCCAGTGACATAATGACATGATGTAGTCGTATATAACATTCTCCATCAATACAAATCCCGCGGCTACTTCGAACGTATACCTGCATACAATTTTGTAATTAAAAGCAGACACATTAATTTATACATTCATGATAGAAAGGTTCTTAATTTTGATTAACCACTATAAATATTATAATTAACCTACCTAATTTATTTCTGAAAGATGTCCCTATATTATAAACACTTAAAATGAAAAATTGTACTTACATACTTGAGTTGATGAATTCGGCTAAGATAGACCCAAACAATCCGGCATCGGATGGATTTCCAGAAGTAGAAGCCAAAAATTTGGAGTTATCTACAACAATAATGAAGCAAAATTATGTAATAACCTTTTTTTGATTATGAGTTAAATAAAAACGTATTCATTATAACCATTTGTTTGACTGCAATTGCTAATAATCAAAAGTTCAATAATTACCTGTTTCCCTCTTAGAAAGGAAAAGGTTTTAAGCATAGCCTGCCTCACCCTTTATTCCACTAAGTTACTAGCTACCAAAGCAGAAAACGATCAAATTTTAATTTTAATTTTGATAATAGTGTTCTATTGTAATACATAAGAACTCACTAGTTTTCATCCTATATTTAAAAACCATTTGAAAGAAGTGAATAAGTTCCTCAACGGACCGACTTTCTTTTTGCATTGACCATTGCAGTTCTCCTTCCAAATTTTCCAAAGAGAGATAATCTATAACTCGTCTGAAAAGTATCAATAACGATTATAAATCTTAAACCAATTAGTATAATTGTTAAACCGATGGGTTTGTACTATCGTACTCATCTTTGTTGCCTTGGTGATTGAAGAATTCCTTTTTGATCATTTCGTACACCGCCTCCATTAGAGAGAAATAACAATCATTTTTGTCTATTGAAAATAAACAAAATATTTAGTAAAAAATGCAAGCATATTGTTATTAAACAATTAATTAGAACATTTAAAAAAATCTCAAATACTGCTTGAAGTTGAGTACATATTTCTAGGAATTTAGAATTACTTATATATATATATAGCATCATGCTGTAATACATGAATCCCAAATTTATATTTTTCTAACTTTTTGGCACCGATTTGGTTATCTGTAACAATCACATCAGTAAGATGAAGATATATGCATACATTATTTGTAACTTTATTACATCATATGTCAGGCAGACAGTGTATACTTATTTTTAAGGATCAATCAATACGTCAATAGGCTCAAATGTTTACAAAATACAGATTACATTTTGTATACATGTCCTCATAAGAACTACCATGCGTCGGTGATTAATAAAAACAAGTTTGATTATAGTGATCTAATAATCAAGTTGCAGGTAAATTATACGATTATTTTTGTAATAATTAAGTTGATTGTTTTAGTTTGTTACTTTTAATTACATATATCACATTGGAAAAGTAAATATCGATAATCAATAACATAGGTATCTATGCAACTACATTGATATTGTAATTAACTTATCTACTATGCTTTCTAAAAATGAAAAAAAGCTTGCGATATAAAAACGGCAAATTAATAGCAAGTTGATTAAAATAAATTAAAATGACCTTAATAAATAATTCTTTAAAAAAACATATTGTTATAAAAATGGAATATATACAACAACAGTAAGGACTCGTTATATATATAAAATTGAAAGTACTTACTTATGCAAAAATATATTGACCAATTTAGTCTACTTCACAGCTCTATTTGTAAAATTATGGTCTGAACAAAATTTCACCATTTGGTCTTTCTGTCAGTGTTTATTTCGGACATAATTTAATTAAGTTTACCGATCTAGTTAAATATAATTACGATATGAATGTGTAACTATAACTATGAAAGTAAAATTAATACAAACACTTGTAGTAATCAGATGATGTATATACATACTATTTAAATGAATAAAATTGTTATTATCAGTAGTTTTCTTTTGACACCACGATTTCTAGATATTTAAAAATTATTTGCACAATTATGATTATCAGAGAGTTGTGTATTATTTACATGTTGACCCAATTTACTGTCTATGGTGTAGCCTTTCAAAAATTGTCCGAATGTTTCTGAATATATACATATATAAATATTCTTTATGAAAAAGTAATACTGTAACAGTGTAATTAACAATTAACAGTGTAAATATAGGATTATGAAATAGTCATTCTATTAGAAAGAAATGTCTGTGAAATTAAAGCTGTCGATCGATATCTTATACTATGCATGCACAATTAAAAATAATGAAGCTTATGATAATTAATATATATAACAGTAATAATATATTTTCTATTCGTCTTAAATAAATATAATTAAATAATTGGTAAGTACCTATATAATAGAGATTACCTACCTCCAAACATTGAAGAAATATGTGGGATGTCTACTGGCTAGTTCTAAAAGAAATATTATTGATATAGTGATATTAACAATTTTATATCATCTTATAATGTGATGACCGGTTCGTTTTACAATGTGTCATGGTAGACCGACAAATTCATTCCATTATTCCATACATGACCGTGATTCAGATATACATTTGACTTTTGGATTGTCTTATCTGTTTATAACATGCCCCCTCGAGAATTCAAAGTCGGATTTTAATCCAAAGTAGAATTCTAATACAAAGGTTATTTTATTATGCTAAACATTGCTCTTCTTCATAAGTATAAGGTCATTATCGGTGCTGAATAATAATAGTAATAAAATTTACAAAAATATGCTATTTTTAAAACTTTATATTTTAAAGTCTGTAATAACTGGCATGAAAGTTGGCTTCTTGATTCCAGTAAAGGCAGCGCTACAAGATGCACTTATGAATTGTTTTAAAATACCAAACAGATTTTTAATAGTAGCTGCATCAAAAATGCCGAGTTTGTAGAGGTTTTAATTAATATACCTACAGTAGAAAATTGCATATTTAAATGTCGGGTGTTTATTAAGAGAATTAACTATTTAAATCAATAATATTTAATGCATATTTTTATATGTTTAATAATTGCGTTCTTGATTAAAACATGTATACCAATAAATAGAAAATAAATATTCAAAATATTGTGTAAATGGGACACACAAAATGCTATGAATGCTATATGATAACAAATTAAAATGAAGTATATCATATATATATATAGATATATATTCTATCTGTTCGATGGGATAAAATATTTGCAGAAATACATTTTTATGTTTCATTTTATAATGAAGTACAGGGACTACTATAATACTTTGTTTAAAGTATTCTCTGATGAAGTATTTATTTCCAAAAAATGTTTAGCAGACGAACACATGTGATTGAGATTTTCATAGACCATAAGGTACTGTGGAATCTCATTGCACCATCTGGGCCCCGTTTTATAAAGCAATTTGAGTGAAAAATTATTTTAATTTTTACTTAAGTGAAAATTTAAATTAAATTTATAAAGTAATTAAAAAATTAAATGAAAAATAATGGTATCGTTTTATGAACCAATTTAAGTTTAAAAGTTAAAACAAAAATTAAATAACCTCTATTATATATTTAAGTTGAAAATGACGTATTGGTATGTTATTTAACATCAACGTGCTTTGAGGAGAGAACATATATTTTTTAGGGATAGAATAAATCCTCTGAATAAATTCAATGATGTAGAGTGTTTGCAGCGTTACCGTCTTGATTGTCACTCATTTTTTATTGTACATAATAGTCTTGAACATAGACTAAACCACAATACCAACTTCAACTCTGTATAACTTTAAATTATTACGCAAGCGGATCTTTTCTAACAACAATCGGAGATCTCCATGGTGTGAGTAAAGTCACCGTAAGTCGATGCATTGTAAAAGTTTCAAAATCATTATTTGAATGTCCAAATTTGAAAATAATGTTCCCATCTTCAGTACAGGTCATTAATCAAAACAAACAAAAGTTCTATGAAATTGATTTTCCTAATGCTATAGGTGTTATAGACTGTACTCACATTACGATTGTTTCACCAGCAGGAGACAGACATTATGTTAACAGAACATCCGAACATCCTATTAATTGTCAAATTGTGTGTGATCCTAATTATATTATAATAACTTTGGCCTGGCAGTACACAACACTCTTTTATTTGGGAAAACTGTCAATTACAAGATTACTTTAGAGTGGGAATTATTTTAAGTGGATGTTTACTTGGTGATAGTGGGTATCCTTTGCAACCATGGCTTTTGACACCTTTAGACCAACCTGCCACTGTAGCAAAAGAAGATACAATGTTTCCCATAGAAGAACAAGATCTACCATTGAAAGGTGCATTGGAATTTTAAAATCAAGATTCAGATGTATTGACAAATCAGGGGGTAGGCTTTTATTTTCACCTGAAAAAGTAGTTACTATTATAATGGCCACTGTAATTTTGCATAATGTTGCATGACAACACAGATTATTTGAACATATTCTAAAGGAACAGGATGAGCTAAGCTTTCCCGTAGAATAAGACACTGAAAACAACACTTCATTCCGCTGGAATGAATAATATATTTTCAAATCACATATGAATCTAGCACTTCAATTAATATAACCACTTTAATTGTTTTTATAATATTTAACTATAATATTATTGGTTATGACAAAAAATTGCGTTTTTTAGAAACAATTTTATTCTTTGGAAGATTTCGATAAAAAAAGTAGACAATTTAATAACTTAAAATGTACGACTCTACAAATGCTCTACTCAAAGCCGTCCTTGGGTTCTTATCATATGCCTTTCAACTTTTGTTAGATATCTATTATATCTACGAAAAAAAATTATCATAATTAATTTTTATAATTAATATCATGATCATAAACTTTGTTATTTAAAAATATGCAATATTTTATTCTGTAAAACATGTGTTATTCAATTAATTTTAGTTGTGTATGTTTGTTTCCAACGAATTTTAGAATATTTTAATTATATGACTATATACAATAATAAAAAGTCCGATATTTTATTACGATTTTAATACTCTTATTTCTTTCTCGTTTCTCTTCGGCCGACTTTTTTTTCGTTCACTATTTCAAATCAGTCCATTTTTTGACTTGCTTCCAGTTTCTATTGTAACCACCAACAGCATTCACTGACTCCCCAATCACCATTCTTCCTTTCATTTGATCCTGCATGTTTAAATGTATTATTTAAAAAAAACTCTCTTTGCATATTCCGTCACTAGTACTTCTTTTTCTTCTTCTATAAACACTGGTGTCTTTGTCATTGTGATAGTATATATATATATAAATAGCACACAAGAACGATATAGCAACGGTATAGCAAGTTAAAAAATAATTATAAATCAATAAAATTATGTTGAGGTTATAGTATTATATAAGCAACCTTAGACGTTATTATAAAATGTAATCAATAGAAATCAGCCGGCATTATAAATCTTATAATACCGGCTAACTTTCAAA
>JAUZNC010015827.1:0-27561 GCA_034780395.1 Vannuccia rotundouncinata | reverse complement strand
TGGAGGCCTCCAAAATAGGCCCATTTTCTGCGGTCCTATATACACACCGGCGCAAGGCTTAGTTAGCATATACAGAGTACAGAGCTAACAGCCAACTACCGTTGGCTTAGATATAAAATGATAGTGTAAAATGATTGCATAATTTGTTAAGCAGACAGCTCAATACGTTAAAATGAATACATTTCACATACTAAATCACACTCATTTTGTTACGTAATAAATATAAAGTGAATATTAGAATGAATATAATGGTTAGTGCATAATATATTGTAATCTGAATGATCGATTTATTCAAATCAATATCATATTTGGTAAACACGTCTTTTTGAACACTACTATTAGCAAGTTGGATGCAGTTCGCGTAACCATTACAGTAAAGTCGAATATCAACAATTTGAGCAATCTTGTACTATTGATGCATTGAATTAATTTTTTTATTAACTTGATTGAATTAATTTATTGAGAAAATTAAATATATAGAAAATTTGTCGAACATATTAAAAATAAGAATTACCTAAGTACTATAGAAAATGGTATAATTGTGTTTTCATTTGATTTAGATAAAAACTAGGTACGTATCTATAATGTTCAGAATATTCTAATATGTACTATATTCCTGAAGTGTATGGCTTTGTGATTTGATTTTAATATTTCAATTAATTTATTCACATATAGAGTTACTAATGATTGCATCATTTCCAATAAATTATGAACTAATTACTAAAAATAGTAGAAAAGAAATTCTACAATTGTTCAAAACTTGAAATGATTTTTATATGTATATCCAAAATTGTGGTTTAATTCAAAATCTAATGTAATACTGCGCTTTCTGAAAAATAATTAACTGAAGGATGATTTAGCTAGGATTAATGTGTTATAAAGTCAAATATTATATTTTCATTACGAAAAATTTGAAATATATATACAACCTAAACGAATTATTTGTCGAAACAGTTTAACTTAACGCATACTCTACAACTGAATATTACAAAAATATAGAAAGGAAAGATAAGTGATTTAATACTGGTCGAAATAAGATAATGTTTTTTTTTAGTTGTAGTTATTGTAGAAATTGTATATATATATATAATTATTTTTCATAATAACTTTTGAAAAATCTATATTTCAGCTAAATTTAAACCAAAAAATAAGTTTCATGAATTCTTTTTTGTCTTTGGATATGGCAAGTTACAGATTACTTCCTCTAAATACGCATCGCAATATTTAGCTATTGTAGGTAAGAAAATGTGTTAAAAAATGTGGTATCACAAAAATTATGGCGAAATATGTCAGAGGTCCATATTACAAATGTACAATAAAATGCATTATATTTAATAAAAGTAAAATAAACACATTGTGATAAATTAACCACTACTAATGTACTACAATACAATACAAACCAAGGAACATTTTATTTTTCACTGACATTTGTTTAGTTTACTTAAAAAAACGTAAAGTATGTAGAAATGTTTGATTAATAAGTATTTTTTCATAAATTAATATTTTTTTTGGTTTGCTATTTTTAGAGTATTTTTAACGATAAATTTTATCACAGAGATTTTTTAATTTGCTTTTATTGTACATTTTGTATTTGTTTGTATATTTTTGGTTTAATTGGAGTTATATTCACTTTTTCCACTTTTGTTAAACGTGTTGTTAGAATACTCTCTAAATATTAAAATACAATTATTCGTTTCTTTTAGAACTTAGTATAAAGTCAATTTCTATATCTAATAATTCTACAACAGTTGAGAAGCAAATAGCAAGCCATACAACTGATCGCTTATACAATTACAATCTGTTCGATGTATACATAGCGTCACCAAGAGAAAACATTTTTTTAAGAAGGCAAGCTATAAATCCACGTAAGAAAATAATTGTATTTCTTATTTATAAAATATTATTTATGAAAGTTTTTAAAATATATTATATAAATATTTTACTTGGAATATGTTTTCTTTTAATTACTTTTTACTTTAAATTAGCTTTTTTGTATATAAACATTTTGTATTCATTTTATTCAATTATCTACAATATTCCAGTGTAATTTTATTTAATAATAGTTTTTATATCATGATACGGTTATGTTCGTACATTAAATCTTTAATACTGAATATATTGGACATGTACCTATCAAACAATTTTAATAGTTATAATTTTGCTCCATATTTGAAAGGTTTTGAAATACTTTAAAATGACGATTAAAAATATGTGTAATAATTGGTTCATATTAATTTTTTATGAAGATATATTATTTTGTGATTAAAGAAAACGGTGATATCGGCACATTTTAAAATAAATTACAACTTTGTTATCTATTTTATTTGTTTTATAAATCTTTGTGATACAGTTGTTGCTACCGATAGTTGGTTAAAATATCGAAAACCTTGGGATTTCCGGTTTTTAATTCGCGTCGCTGACGTTGGTAAATGGAGTTCTCCTGTTAAATGTCACATAAAAGAAAGTGAGGCATTTATTGTTTTCTTATTTATGAGTCAACTATGGGTAATATTATTAAGAAATATACACGCAATAGATCCTTACATAATTTTATAAAGCTAAAATGTAAATGCATTCTTATATAGTTATGATCGATGTTTATTGAAGTAGACATTGTCCCTTCAAAATAAAGTTGACGGACAAAACTTTGTAAATCAAATAAATTTAAATAATGTAGGGTTTAATTCCACTGATATATACGAAATTTGAAATGTATTACTGTAGTAGTGATCATTTTTAAACCGTCATTAAACTTATTAAATGTGACACTGATTATAGGATTACTTTGAAAGAAAATTGCATGGCTGGTTTCTGTGTCATATTTTTGAATTTCTAAATGTATCATTTCTTACAAAAATTATTCTTTATTTATAGTGTTTTATAGTTCGTCCAAAATCTTTTCATTACAGTTTGTATTTGCATCGTTGTAATATATCTATAAAGTGTAAATATTTGTTATATATCCTACAATAATATATTATTATAATCTTTTTAAAATTGTTTTGTAAGTCTAATAAAGCCTGTTTCTATTCGTTTATATTGCTTTACCTACATAAATTTAGATATAATTATAAATATATGATATGCAATACATTGATGTATTATTCAATCTATTCCAGTGAAATCCAAAATGCACATGTCTAGCATTTCTTTTTTTAAACTTGAATGGAAACATGATGTGGATAAATGCACACGTTCTTATATACTACAAATTAGTTATTCCTCACCCCCTGATGCTGATATCAAAACAATACACTCCACTCCTAGACAAAGAGGTATAATAAAATTCAAATTATTTTATTTGTGTAAAACTGCTGGTGAATAATTTCAAAATGAAAGAGAAGTTATCTAATAATTAAGTGTTACATTAATACATTATTAAATTGATATTTTAAGGGTTTTAAGATGAGATGTAAACAAACTTGCTACAATAGATGCATTCAGGAGTTGCACAATGCTATTATATGTTATATGGTTTAACCTCCCATGTAACACAAACACGATGATGACGAATAATAAATTTTTGACGCAGGAATTGTAGTTGCTTTACTGAAATTAAACGTACACTAACAGTATATTTCGACTTTAAAAAAATATGGCATGACATCGTCTATTTCTGAGAGTGCAAAATAGATATTTGGAAGATTATTAAATTATTTTATTTTAGGTATGATTATTTTCGAGAAATCTAAACTTTAAATTTCGAATAAATATATTCGTTCTTATTGAACTGTTTTGTAATCTTATAGTATAGCAAATAAGTCTTTATGATTTGTATTTTTAAATATGATTTTTCAACCTCTATATCTTTTTTTTACTACAATAACAAATTATGTGGATTTTTTTATTATTATACAATTGAGCATCAAACGAATAATAATCCTAAATTATAAAATTATTTTTTATTAAATGTTCTCTAAATTGGTTTATAGATTCCAAAGGTTGGGCCCTTTTCAAAGAGGACAGACGTCAATACAAGATGAAAAACTTAAAAATAGCCAATTGTCTGAATAATTTTAAAGAATTGTGTGGACCATGGACTAAATGGAATATATCTTCCAGTAGGAATATTTAATATTATATATATTGATTAACTATGACAAATAAAACAATAATTGATTGTCATTTTCTATAAATGATTAGTTGAAATTCACTAAAATTATGTCTCAATATATTGACATCTTTTAAGTTTTACGTAAATTATAGTGTCATTTCGTTGCAAATGTAAGGTTTAATTTATAATAAAAATAATTTAAAATTCGAAATAAATAAATAAATAAATACAAATTTTACGGATTTCAAAAATAACTTTTAAACACTTTATTGTTATTTTTTAACAAAAATTATTTATTTAAAAAAAATTATTTTATGTCGAAATTTGATGACTGATTTTCCCATTTTGTTGTTTCGCATTTTTCATTATATACTGAACCTATGGTTTGGTTTGTTTTGTATCATGTCGTTTAATAGATTTTTGAAAACAGTGTGAATTTCACGAGTACTTTATCAGAGTGAAGAACATTTTTCATAATATATATATATATATATATATATTGTTCTAGTTCCCTAAATTTATAAAACAGTACCTGTATAATTGCAGCCGCAAATAATGCTTTGTTGTCGTAATTTTAAAATGAAGCTTATGACGCAATCATATAAAGTTAAATTTTGATTTAAACAATGCCCATATAGATTAAAATTTTGTTTTATTACTTGACTTATTATAAACTATACTTCGTTAGATTTGTATATTTTGTATTAGTCAGCTAGAAATAACAATTTCATTAAGAATGTTTTTATGTCTATGTTTAATATATTGTAATGTTTTTTTAATCTAATGTTTTTATAATCTATTTTGCAATCTGCTTACCGGGTTAGTTGAAAGATTATATGATTAACTATATTTTATTAATAATACTGCGAAATTTATTTATTTTTATCAATTGACTTTTAGTACAAAAAGGTTCAACAAATATTTGATGCCAAAAATGACACCTTTTGGCATACACTTTGTCGCATCTTTTACCCTACTATAAAAAATAAAAAAAAATAAAAAAAATAATTTGGCTTGCAAACGGTACATAATCTGTCTGATTAAATCCCTATGCAGTTTCTTTTCAAGAATTATATGTTTATTAAAATTGATATTTAATTTTTATGTTTTCGCTTTATACTTGGCTAACCTTGTTATCATTATAAATTTGTTAATTTAGAAGTAGACACTATCAAACACTTCAAAATTCGTCAAGATCCAGATACAATATATAAAGATCCTATTGACATAATTATCAGCTGGGTTCCACTAAAATCATCTTTGGATATGACTAAATATTTTGTCTTTTATATTTTACGGAAAGTCGACACATTAGAGAAGGACGCAAGATACCAAAGGATATATACAAACAATTTCGAAGTAATTTCAAAATTTTTATTTAAATTGTCTGTAAACAAACGTTATCGCAATTATCGTGAACAAAAATAAAGTATTTTCTAGAATTTCTTAACAATTTTTTCATTCAATTATTTTTCTTTGAACTTTTAAGCTTGTCTTTTATTAAATAGTTTTCTTCGGCATTTGAATTTTAGCATAAAGACAAAATTTTATATTTTTGTGGTAAATACAGAATATTATAGGACAGACCTAAAAAGTTTTATGGTTACAATTATGAAGTTATCCATAGATACATGTTTAATGTATTTATTCCATTCTGAATTTAGACTTATTTTTACTTATATTCCAATTTGAGTAATTTTGTTATAGATGATGCCGGCAGAAAAATCAGATATTGAATTTGTTCACGATAATATAAATTTACTAATATCAGCATTGGATTCTGTCCAAGCTGATAGAACAAATGAACCCGTTTTCAAAGTATCACTCAGCGCGGAATATTGCTATACGTATAAAGCGTCTATAATGACTGTGTTTCTATTTTATGCCGGCGATACTATTTGGACAACATTTGATGCTAATCTAGTCCGTAAGATCGACATTTCTAATATATTCTTTTTTCATTCATATTATGCAGCGAATTATATGCAGTTACATAAATAGAATAAATAGTTACCACGAAAAATAAGATTATATAATAAGTATCAAAATTTGTAATAAAGTTTTATTTATTATAAAAGCAATTAGCAAGTCTAAAAGGAACCAACATGTTTAAAAGGAACAATTATCACATGTTTGTCCAAATAGTATGAATTAAATACTAGTTTACTAATTTATTTAGACGAGATGTTCTTACATTGTAACACATAGTAATTTGTAAGGGATATTCCAATCAAATTACACCCTGACATTTTTTTAGGGACTTTTAGAAAATACTAATTACGGAATAGCATTGTCAATTTTCAAAGTTTAAGTAGGGACGATTAACTGGATACACTCTACTTTTTTATATATACATTCTTTTCATCTATCATGCCTAGTTTTTAACCTAGTATATGCTTTGTATGCCAAGGTTTCTTGAATATGCTTTTATTTTTTATATTCATATTCCAAACAAGTAAACGGAAACATTTTTTGAAGAAAACTGTGCCAACAGTGGCAGTAGTACATAAATCATTAGTCACTTTTTTGCAGAAGCAGTACTTATAAGTAGCTTTTTCATTAAGTTGTGTACCCTGGTGTCATTAAAAGTGTGTTATTTTGGAAACTATTTTATCTACACAATTTTCATAAAAGTAACCAATAATTTTATATTACAAGTTGGGTAAAGAGACATACATCCTTTAAACTCTTTACATTAGTAAATGGACATAGAAGAAAGAGACAAGATTTGTACAGTACCTGCTAAGGAAAGTGTTATCAAGATTTCGTAAAAGATAAATGATATTTGTTTAGGATACATATTCTATTAACAATAGGTGATGTGATAAAGTCGGAAACAATGTACAGGAAAACAATAAATTTATAACAACTTATCCAAGAATACGTATGATAAATGTTGAATAATAATGATATTCTTTTATGAAATGTCAAATTCTTCAAACTTCTGCAAGATTATTCAAATTACAGGGTTTTGGATAAATATTGTATTTTTTCGTATTCATTGTAGCTCCACATATCACAGTATACTTCAATGGATCTACTGGAGATTTGGTAACCGTATGGAACTCAACCATCATCGAATGCCGATCATTCTATATAATTAAAATAGTTAATGGAGAAGGTAAAATTAACCCTTTAATATGACCTTAACTTTTGATTTATTTATACTCAGGGCTAAATCTAATTAAAATATTCAAAGTAAATATTTCTTGAAATCGACCAAACCGTTTTGAAAACTATTCTTTTGCAGTCGAGTCTTTCCGACTATAAATTTTATATAAAATGAAATAAATTTAATCCCAACTATTTTATTTAGGTTTTAGTAACTATATATTATTTTTTTTGAATATTCAAAACTGGGACTACTTTAAAAGCAAGATCAAGTTACTAGTTAAATTTTGAAAATCTAATTTGAAACTGTCTATAAAATTATGGCAATACAAAAGTTAAACAAACTATTATTTCTACCACATGATGCTATATGCAAAAAAATGATGCATACTTATTCTTAATTTACATCAGTAAAAGATTGCAGTAAATTTAAAATTAAAGGACACCTTATTCATGTCAAAAAGTGTCAAAATATTGTTATTTGTATCGGAAACTTGAGTTAATACCAATTAAATATACCTAATTTAAAATACAATAATCGTTTAAATACGTACTTAATTTACGATAACAATTTTGTTTAAGAAATAAACACCAAAGGTAATTATGTTTATGTTAATAAAACGTTACACATGTTTTTGTCAATTTATTTTTAAATTTGATTCATTCCATTTATTGCAAACGACTTTTCGAATACTAATTCAAATTTTTTATTTTATAATTGAATTTCATATATACAAAAAGAATCGATGTATGTATTCGTCGGTATTAAAAATGTCCACAGTACAAAAGTTTCTGGCAAGGCGATCTCAAAAGCAAATAATCAAAAATACAGTTCTAATTGGAGTAGAGAATATGTGTGTGAATGCTCCTGTTTTATTGGTAAGTTTTAAAAATATTTTGAAATGTTATTTGTAGAAAAAATATGAAATGCGAGTTTCATATTATAGAGAGAATAATGATTGCAAAGCTAGATAAAATTACCAAAATGATTGCGAGTAGATTTATGTACGTATTTATGATTTCAATACCTATATAATTTGAGGATACTTTTAGCTAATCATTTCATTGATTTAAATAATGATGCAATAATTAATTCAATGCAGCTCATATGTGCGAAAAGTAAAATAATTCAAAAGATGAAAATTGCAAATTAATTTTTTTATGTTGACAATTTTTTATATGTTAATTTTAAAAGATATCGATTGATGTATTAAGCTGCTGAACAATCAGTGCGATTACACTCCATTTTCCGGAAACCCACTTACCGAAAACATACTTATTGGAAAGTCTACTTACCGGAAATTTACTTCCAGCAAACGCACTTACCGGAAGCCAATGCAAATAATTGAATTTCAAAAGAAATATTTAATTAGACGTACATCGCGTAAAAGAACATGCTACAGATCACAAAGAGATGTTTTTTAAAAAGCAAAAGGGTTGCTCATTCTTCCATGTGTTATTGACTCATACTCAAATGCCATACTATTAAACTTTTAACGACCAGCACCACGATTTAACGTATAACACTATTGGTTTTAAATGTGAAACAGAAGTTAGATGAATACCTATATTATGCATTCGATTTAACTTATATTAACTTAAATCTATGGATTTTAAATTTAGTGAAGATTTGCCGGTAAGTGCGCTGCCACCATCACAGCAGCTTCCACTGTAGAGCACAAAATGAATTAACCACGAAACACAGGACAGTTGTGACGAGGTCATCTATTAATCGTTATTACCTAAAGCGAGTACGTTCACTATATGGCTTATACAACCGTGCAATTGGTTCGAGAACTACACGAATATTATAATCACAGTCACTTGGAACTTTGCGTTTAGTTTTTGTCACAGGCATCTCTTAATGTTTAGTAATGAGGCGATATTTGGCATTGTAATATTTGTTTAATGCAGCTGCAGCGTCGTGTTCTGCAGGAGATTGAGAAACCTATAATACATCAGTTCAGTTTTGGTAGTTAATAAAGCTACGCAGACAGGCATAGCACTCTTAATTTTGACATGAACGGAGAAAATCTGCGAAGGAACATAGTTTAAGGTGCCGTCCATAAAATAGTTTTGGATGGGTATGGTTTTCTTTGGAGCTTATCAAAATTCTTCCTGTTTATGCCAATAGTTTTTGCCATCTTTTTTTATGTTTATAGAGAGTAAAAAAATATTACAATTCAACAGTTGACCACCTCTTCTGCTTTCTATGATAATTATCTATCCATCTAACTTCTATTTAATTATATATTATAAAAGTCATAAGATCAGCAAATCTATACGCTTAGTGTGTGTCGTTGATTTTAGGGTATTGTTTTTTGTAGTATTAACAGACTTTATTTTATGTGAGATATGCTCTGTACGTAACGTCTATACCCTTTGTATTAATACTGACTGTGGAAAAAGTGAATAGAGTTATATTTTTGGCTGAATGAATGACTTCTATATGACTGAATGAAAATTTCGATATTAATTGTCTGAATAGTTATCTTCTTTGTAATTGTAAGGACTATGAGTATGTTTTCAGTGTAACGTTTGTATAAAGATGGTTTACGCTGGTTTGGTAGAGTTCTAAGGGCAGTCTGTTCTATATGATTTATGACATGATGGAAAAAGTGGGTCCCATGTGTAGCCTTGGATTTGGAAGAATGTATATTATTTGAATGAAATTGTCAAGGATTGGTTTGATGTCAGTAAAATTTAGTTTAAAATATCAATATTTTCAGTATGTTCATTGAGTTTTTGACCTCAATGCCATATTAATAGGAATTCTGGTGTAAAGATTGATGACATCAAGAGAAAATAAAATGTCAAATTGCATTTAAGTTTTGTGCTTAAAAATAGTGGGTGCGATGAGATCTTCGCAGTTTTTTTCAGTGGGCTGGTATAAAAGGGATAGGTTGAATCAGGATTTTTTTAATAAACCAATCAAGTTTTTCGTTGGGTGTGTTGTTAACAAAGGCATCTGGGTCTAAAGATATAACATTTAGCAGGATTGTAATGCAGACTTTTAAAGATATTTTGGTTGCGTTGAGAGATAGTGAGTTCGTATAAACTATTTTTGAGAATAGAATTATATTTTTCAATAGTGAGTAGTATGTTAGGACGACCTCTGGACCAAACAAAGGATCCTTTTTGTCGAACAAGACTCCCCCTCTCACCTACTCCACTAATTTTTTTTCGCACCTTTAATAGTTAAATTATTTGCCGCACTTTTCCATGTTTCATGCCTCAATCCATTTTTTTAGTTTTAAAATCGAATTCTCCATGTAAAATTCATGGCACTCATCGCATTTAACTATACCATGCAAATTTTGAATTCACATCCAAAAAATTGTTAATTCCTGGAAAAATTTAACACGTACGCGATAATCACTCGATTTAATATTTACGATTAATTTTAACTTTGAATTAACTGGACTCCTATTGAATGAGAATTTAACTCGTAAAGGTGCGCATAAATTTAACATGTAAAGGTGGGGAGAGCTTACAATGCGTGAAAGTACGGTCAAACCTACATTTAGTTACAAAAAGTTTTAATCTTCGGAAAATTCCACCTGTACGCGTATGCGTGGGTATAGTAGGAACTAATTTCTGATAAATGGTAAAATATCATGATATTTGCGAAATTGAAAATTAGTGCAATGAATTTGTATAATGGAAGTAGATAATAGTATAATCGAATTCTCCATATTTCATTTAGTATTATTAGCCATAAAATTATTGAAATCCTTTACTGTGTTGATAAAAATCAAAAAGTGCCAATCAGGTATCGATAACAATAATTAATCAAGTTTTTAATAGAAACTTCGAATTTTCCATATGCTATTTTGTACTAATCACCCTAAAAATTATTAAAATCCGATACTGTACAGCCGAAATAAAAGCAATCAAGTACCGTGCACATCGCGTTTAACTATACTATACAAATTCGAATTCACCACTAAAAATTTTCCATTCCAGGGAAAACTTTTACACGTTTTGTGGAGAAGGAGAAAACGTGAAATTAACTGAGGTAGCAATCAATAGGTGTCAATGAGACGGATGTTAGAAAATTTCACAAGCATTGGAGAGATGAAAAAATATATCATTAACTACAATAGCAGCCAATAGGTGTCGATCAGCCAGATGCTGTCGTGCCTATTTTAAGAAACGCGGAAATTTTGGTACTCAATAATTTAAACGTAATAATTAAGACCTTTCTCTTGCTTTTATCGTATAGATAAGATTTAATTTTGCATAAGAACCAAATATCGCGGACGATAATCCAAACGCGTTAATCCCAAAGATAATTTCAAATTTGAATTAATTGCATTCCTATTGGATGGGAATTTAACTAGTAAAGGTGCGCGCAACCATTTAACATGCAAAGATGCGCAAAGAAATGACATGGAAAGGTGCGAGAAATAATTTAACTAGTACAGGTGTGGAGAAATCATTTTTGTGGAGTAATGGGCGGGTGGGGTCTTTGTTCGAAAAAACATCATTTGTTCGGTCCAGAGGTCGTCCTTACATACCACTATAGTGGATGTTTTAACTTTTTCTAGTAAAATTTCTAGTATGTTATAATAGCGGTTAATTTTTTAACACAGACATTTTTATTTTATTTTTATTATACATTTTGTGTTTAATTGTATATTTTTATTATGTTTCACTCTGTTGACAATCTGCCATTTTAGGTAATATTACATTAGTTACCAATTAATACAAAATGTTCAGTTCCAAAATATCACCCTTTATTAAAATACAACGAGAACATTGAATGTAATAGTGTAACGTTTGAGCAAGTTTTACTAATGTGCTTTTTTAATCGTGTAATGATTATAATGTTTGCAAATGTAGTTATTAAAATATAATGACAGTTTTGATTTACTAAGAATTGTACTATTTTTATGTTCAAATTAAAATAAAATTACGGGTCGCAAACAGTTTTTTACATGTCCCCTACTTTACCTAATAAAGTTTATATTTTCAGATCCCACTAATATCACAATTTCAATGGAGCCATCCGACTGTCAGACGGTAACATTAAAAATTAATGCCTCTATTCTCCATTGCTTTGAAACATTTGAACTTGAACAAGAACATATTGAAGACCTAATAACTGTTTCCTATCAACTCACAAATAAAAGTAAAAAAATGATTAATTTCACTAATGAAAATATTTTTTTTATTTATAATTTTTATAACATAACATGTTTCTTCAGTCTTTCACCTTCCCAACGACGTAGTTCCTGAAAAGTACCGATTTAGATCTAGAGGAAAGTTTTTTTATAAAGATTTAGTATTGACTAATGTCTGGGGCTCTTGGATTTATGGCTATCCGAGATGTTGCGATAAAACAAAAGGTTTGTAGTCCATGTTCAAAACTATGCTCTTACTAACCTATTTCTGTTTTGATTAACACTTTTAGAAAAACATTCAGAATAATATACATTATATTTATACTGTTAAGATTTGCACCATTATAAGTTAAAATAAATTAATTTATCAGTAAATCGCCTACACATGCTTCCAAAAATAGCTCAATTTGTAAGTAAAATATTAAAATGTAATCTAAATGATACCATCCGGCCCTTTTAGCCATACGGAATATGACTATCAAGCACAAAAGAAAGAACATAGAATTTCGTTGGCCAGGTTTTAACAATTTTTGTGTTTTAAATTACATTGTCGAGGATAAAAATGGTAAAAATTACTCTACTACTGCCTTATCAATTGGTGAGTATTAATTAAAATATACTTTAATATTTAATTATTATGAAATTGATAATTTTTATCGTTTGAAATAATATTGTTCTAGAAATTCCGTTTGACAATAATGGAGATTCTAACAATGTACGTGTACGGGCTATATTAGTTGATCCCTATTATAATAATGTTTGGAGTGACTTTATAAGTTGCCATCTTCAAAGGGGTGAGATCAAGATGTATAATATGTATTATTCAGCATTATATTGACCTCTTAATATCGTACAAAAATGTAGATAATCATTTATTCAGGAATGTTTATTTTCAATATTTAACAATATAAACTATTTATATTTAATGGTTCAATCTAAATTATATAATATGTCAAATTAGCTTATGAAAGCATATATCAGCTTTTAATTAATATCAAACATATTTCATGTTTTTAATTCAAAATCAGAAACTTTGAGCAATAAATTTTGAAATTTCTCTTAAATGTTAAAGACTCACAAACTTATATTTATTTTTAATTTATAAATGATAATGACATATTTCAAATTTTAATTTTCTTTCTATGAATTTAATTATTACTAAACCTTTTAAAATATATACCAGTAAATATTTTTATTTATTCTATATTTAATATTAACACGTAGTTAGCCAATACTTATCGTAAACACATCATTATTCTCTGATAATAATATATTTTAGTAAAGCAATTCAGAATAATTACATTAACGAAAAGAGTTAATGATTTATTGGTTTCGTCCATCTCTAAAGCAACTTGGCTAGAATTTAGAAAATCATTTTGCAATTTAATTTACCAAATTGAATCTTTTGAATTAAAAGATAAAATATTGAAGCGCATTGAGATTAAAAAATGTAAGTTAAATGAGTTTCACATATTTCAATGATTACTATCTGTTGCATCACATTAAAGTAACAAATGTAAACAAATTTACTAAAGACAAATTTAATGTACGTGTTATTACGTTTCTTTTTCATATTGTGCAAAAATGATTAAAACATACTTTTTCAAAGGTATATGCAAAAAAATTACGAATTTTTATAATTTTTATAATTTTTAATCAATTTACCTATTTATTTACAAACCGTTTATGCAATCGACATTTAAAAAAAATGGTACAGTATTATTTAACAACCACTTATTTACGTTGCAATTGTCAATGATCTTTTCTTATAGACTGTGCTTTTAGAAAATATTAATAGATAATTGTACATATGAGACTGATAAACTTTAAAGGCTTTTAATTTTGTTTAAATTGTTTTAAAAATTAAAAAAAAGCCTTTAAATATTACGCGAATATTATTTATTACAAAATAACAATATATTTAAATTTATCAAAATATTGGGGGTGCTTCAGCACCTACAGTTCTCCCTCGTCGTGGACCCTGCAATCTACAGCAGATAATTAGATTTGGTTCATGCAAACTTTACTAGTTAATAATATTGACAACAGCAAGGGTGTTCGCCTAACATGAATTGTATTATTAAGCTATATTTTGTACTACATGTTCACTGTATCATAGTCTACATGGAAAGGGACATTTATATCTAGTTATATATTTTTGTTTATAGTTTATGCATCAGACGTTGGATCAGACATTGTACATGAATATGTGACAGGTTTAATAAGTTTTCGATTTCGAATAAGAATGATTGCAAAGTTTGAAAATAAAACTGTCCAAAGCGGCAGATGGTCTGATTGGAAACACAATCACTTATTAAAAGGTGATTATGTTGAACGCTTATGGAATATATATAATATATTCTTCATTAATGATTTATTGTTCTGCTTTATTTGTGTATAAATATGTATTATTTACTCTGTAATTTAAATGTTTAAACATTTCATTGAAAATATCACCCGAGTTGTATATACTTTCACATTAATGATTAAAATTAGTTAATACACATTATTAAAACTAAAAATTAATTATTATATACAGTTTAATCATTGTATAAATAATATTAATAACCTAATATACCAGGTGTCCCAATGTAAACCCATCAAATCATTTTTTCCCAAATATTTTCAAATAGGCACCCCTCCAATAAATAATATGCTCAATACTTACATATATATTATATATTGAAATCTATGAAATCAACGTTATAGATTTCTGTGAATATGTACAGTTTAAAAATATTTAATTAATTTTTACTTTGACAATTTAATCATGCCTCAACGTTTAACAACTGCTGAACGAGTGGTCATTGTAAAAAAGTTTTATCAGACGGATACTTGCAGTGAAGTAGTAAGACAATTTGAAATTATCAGTACATGTTTTAATTTAGACGTTTAAAGAAACCGGATGTATTGTTGATATCAAGCATAAGCGTGAAAAACGTAGGGACACTCGTTATATAAAATAGTAGAAGGGAGATTAGAAAAATACAAGATAATACGCAATAAAATTACGATTATAAATGAAATTGTATTAAATTTGAAACAATACAAAAAGTTCCCTATCAAACGTTTCGGCTTGATGTCGTTATCTATAAAGTAATAAAAACTGTAATTAACATTTTTAATGTTTTAATGATAAAGTCATAAAGACAAAACGTGTAATAATTTAGTCATTTTATTTCATTTTAATTGTAATTTTTGTGATTAAATTATACATCTCAGTGTTAATATTTAAGTTTTATTGTTCACTGACATTTTTTATTACTTTATTTACTTTATTTAACGACAATTCATAGAAAATATCAAAGTTGGAATTTTTTTCTCAAACAAACAACCCTTTGGGTTGCTAAACAATCGACATATAAACATATTATAAAAAGAATAAATAGCTAATAATATCTTGGGAATAGAGTGTTAAAATTAATAGACTGATTCGCAATTAAACTCCCAAAAGGTTATTTTTAAAATTCTCGAAAATAATAGTTTTCATTAAAAATGCAAGATTTTAGTAACAATATAGCTGCAAAATGATTTTACCAATCTAGAAAAATCTACAAGAACCTATTTACAGGAATCTTTTACCACGAAACGTTATACTATCGTAGATTATCATAGGATGGCCATTGTGTTCAAACAATTCTTTGCTAAAAGTTGATTACCATTCACCGCTATTATGATGCAAAATGAGCCGAAAGAAAAAAAACGATCTTATTTGTGAATTTTGAATAACTATCAATCGGTTACTTTTATTTTATATTAGCTAAAAATATCAAGGTCGAATTATAAAGTTAAAATAATACTATATTAATAATAATTGAATTGCTAGTAAACGATAAAAAAATGAAACTGTAAGTAATTTTGTTGGAGCCAAAATATAAACCGTTATATATATTTTAACCTTTTTCTGACGGGCTCGCAACATTTGCGACGAAAAAAAGTTCATTCGCCTATTACATTCACATAACATAAAAATTAATAAGTTTCTAGAATAACAATAAATATTGTTTTAAATTTTCATTTATTACTTAAACTATGTTTTTTTTTATTTTTACTCTATTTTTTTGTATTATTCAAATTATTTGTACAGTATTATAAAAACATAGTAATAAATTAGTCTTCTTATTGTTTTTTACAAATTCGACTTAATTTTATTTGTAGATTTGAAGATTACTTTATTACATTTTACTGAAAAAATTATTTATTTTGGATGGAATAATTCAAACAAGGACCCGCATTTAGTATTTAAAGTAACGATAATCGACCCAAAGAATAAATCTACTATTTTGAAAACCAGTGATTTACACATCGGTAAATAATATATATATATGTATAAATATCTGAACATAGCATTAATCTATTTATTTCTAAAACGCACACACAACAGATTATCACAAAATTCACCAATTTTACAAAAATAAATTGCACATTATAAAAACCACTTTCCACAATTTTAGAACATTTTTTGTACATACAACTTAAGTATAATGAATTTTAAATTAAAATAGAGTCTCACGATCTAAAAGAAAGAATAGATTTAGTTAGTATTTGTTTACCAAAAATGTAACATTTATTAGTAATCACAATAATATATAACAATTTAAAATTCGATATACTATATAATAAAATAATAACAAATACCTATTTTATGTGAATTTAATAAAAATAATAAATAAAAGATTTAGTTATTCCTTTTTATTATTAAGACAACTTTTGATTAGAAAACTTTTTTCAAAATAATTGTACATTTTTCCATATTTTGCTAGAATACCAAATTACTTTATAGGATAATAAATTAATTCAAGTCTTATTTTGCTTTGTGCAGCAACATTGCGTGTCTTTCAATAAGTCTTTCTATCTAGTTTATTCAAACATGAAAAACATATTTTGATTGTTTAAAAATCTCAATTCATATTCAAATTTTCATTTTAGTTAGAAATTTTAAGCCTGATAAGTTGAATATTCATTATAGAAAATTTAAAATTTAATTGCATTATTAATATAAAAAGCATATTTCAGCTTTCTCGTGGAATTTTGAAAAATCCTTTGATTATTTCTTCACCGTTTCTGCTAACCAGAGTGATTACTATTCCAGTAAACCAACTGCACTTGTTTCTTGCAACTTTTTCATTAGTAAGTATACGATAACAAAACAAAATGTAAATTGTTTTATAAAGCTAACGATTTTTAGAAGATCATTTTGTATATAATTGTGGTATTATGAAGTGAATTGATTAATTGTTTTGTATTGTATATTATTTTATGTATCCCAACATTGCATTTCGATAATCGATGCTATTAAAGAAATTATATAGCGACATTTTCACAAAAACTTTTTAGTTTCTAAACTAGTTTACACATCTTAAACACTTCTTATTTTATTGATGGAGAAAGAACAATCATACAGAAATTTCAAGGACCCACGTTTTATTGACATTTCTCCGATGAAGTCCTCAAAATTCAACGCAGTTTATAAACAGAGTGATTTAATAAAAAGTCAAAATTAAATGTCTTATTTACTCTAACTGAAGGTCCTCACTTTTGTCTTCTGTATGATGATTGGTTTAAAGTACTGACCATTGGGTTACTTAATGTTCGCGATAAAAAAAAGAAAATTATCTTGAATAGAATTTTGTACAGAAAGCTGGCCCTCACACTAAACTCTTGGCATAAGCAAAAATGACAGCATGGATTAGGACAGTCGTAGATTCAAATTGGAAACATCCGATTATTCCAGAATTCTAGTTAATACGTATTCATAATTTTACTATTTCGAGTTTTTTAAAAATGGTAATCTGTATATTTACTTACTGGAAAATCTATTAAAATATTTGAAAATGTATTTCTAGAAAGTCATAATATTAAAAAATACTCCATTGGAAACAGTTTGCTATTTTGGAAAGCTCATTCGGATATTTGTATAAAGACTTTTGAAATTGAAATACTTAATAATGAAAAAATAGGTTTTCCAAAAAAATCTACTATCAACGCAAATGAAGGAGGTAAAATTAAAAATATTGTTTTGTCAAAATTTCTCAACTAAATTTGTCCAATATAAATTCAACCAAATAAAGTTTTCCTTTAACTGTTACATAATTTGTTTAAACTTTAAAAGATACCATCAGTATTTAAGATTTTTTCTACAATTCGTAAACACATTTATTATATTTTCGTAATATAAACATAATATGATTCTCAATTTAATATAGCAGATTGATGACATTTTAATTTTAATTTGAATTTATACATTTTAAAATTTCTTATAATAAAGATTCTAAAAATTAATTGTTAATTTGATTTTAATAATGAATCTATAATATTCCTTTATTACTTAGTTGATATAGACTAAGCCGATCGTTTTTCGAAAATTGCTGTCATTTTCAATGTTATTTACTGTATTTCCTTTTCAGACGGTAATGATGGTCTAGAAATTAACGTAAAGATCGATTACCTTAAATATAGAATTCGTATATTACAGTCACATGATAAAGGGAACTATGTAGGCCCTTGGACCCCTTGGTACGAAGATTACGAAAGTAAAGGTAATCAGAACTAAGCTTTATTGTGTGTTCGTCCGTATTAATAATTTATTTGAAATACTATGTCGTGAATGGAAACAATATTTTTTTGTTTATTTGTAATTTCGAGCTCTTATTTAAAAAACAAGCTCAATACATGTAAAACAAGGCCAGCACATTTTTCAAAGTAAATGAATGAATTATTAATTAATAAAGATAAAATAAATTAAATTAAATTAAAGGAATTAATAAACTGTAATAATGTAGGTATTGTCGTAATCATATTTGTTATTTCTCTATTATATCACCTTTACTGTGATTTAAAATACGTAATGTTATAACAATTGTTTTTTACAGCTCCAAGTGAAGTTACTCAAATGAAAGTTTTTTCTAGCTCGATATCTGAGAAAGAAAGCTGGAACGAAGAATATTTTGTGCACATATCTTGGAGTGCACCTACGCATATTCCATTTCCCCTCAATAGCTACATAGTAAATGTTCTTGCAACAACGAATACAAATTGTACATTCTACACAGCTATCATTTCAGATAACAAAAAAGAGTCGGTAAGCATTTGGTTGGAGTAAATTAATTTGTTTTAGATAAATATACTGGTTTAAAAAAATACAAGTTTGTATGCTAAGATTTTTAAAAACGGAGGTTCTTACTACATAAAAGAAATAGGATATTTTCCTGCTATATTTCAAAATATAGGTTTATACTCACTCGTGAGTGTAACCTTAACACTCATGAAGTGTATAGTGGGGATAAGAAGGAGGAACATTTACCATATGTGCCAAATTTTTTGCAGAAATAACGTAATAAGGATATATAAAAACTTTTGACTCGAAAACACAAAAAAAATTCTGAGTTATCAAGCAAAAAATCGTAAATTACATAATGGCTGCCATTTTAACTTAAAATTAGTTATAGCTTAAAAAGTATGCATTTTTATACCTAATAATATATTACAAAACTATAAAAATATGTACTCAAAGTATCAGAAAATTATACTTTTAAAGTCATTGCAGGTCAAGGTTAATCACAATGGGTCATAGAAATCATTGGTAAGGATTCTTTTTGAGGCTGTTTGCAAAAGATAGTTTTCTCTTTTCTTTAAAGGAAGCTGTTACATCACAGCCAGTAAAGGCATAAAATAGAGGGATAGCTTTTTCCATTTGTCCCAGAGAGTTGCAAAGCTCTGCTGCTACATAAATCCAAGTAACTTTTCCACTCGCAATGAACTTAATCCATATTACAAGAACAATATGATGATATTGGCCACAAACAATTGTAATAACATCAGTATTTCCGATTCCGATTTTTGCTGATGCTGTCCCCTGTTGAATGGAATTCATTAGGTGTACAATTATGCGGCTATCTACTTCTTCATGATTACAGTGCTTCTCCATATCGGCATTTGACCCAACATGAATTACAGATGAAGAGGAGGTGATGAAAAGATCTTTAGATGTTGGAATCAGAAGCTTGGACCCAGCAGCGTCAAACTCTTCTTTATTTTTGAGTATCTCAATAAAAAAAGTTAGCCGGAACTCTTACCTGTTTGGTCACAGGATGTCTTATTCCTGTTCCTCTTTCGTCTCTTGCCCGTTTTTTATGCTCTCCTCAAAGTAGCGGTCAAAAACTACATCCAAACGCATGCAGTTTTTTTAAATTGATTTAAAAGAGCAGAAAGAGCAGACTTTATCTGCATAATCCTTGAATGTTGAGTTGGTTATTGGGCGAATCTGATGAGGAATCAAGCAACCGTCTATGATATCTGTGTCAAATAAAGGGGGGCCGCTGTTAGAAGAAGCATTAGAACGTTCCGCCAGCATCCAACGAAGGTGATCTGATTTATGTGTCTAACTGTGAAAGCTGCTGGGACTTTATTCAACCCGGAATTAAAGATTTCTTGGAGACCCTCTTGTCGACTTGCGAATGAAACTGTCAAGGCACCCAGAAGTGCTACAAGACCCTTGAACATTAGAACTTTATGTTCTGCTGTATATTTCTTCTTGGTTTTACTTGGTAGAATATGAACTTCAAATTTTTTCAGCTTCTTTGGTATCACTAGTTTCTCGGATAATTTTAGTATAGTCTTTGCAATACTTCAATGCTGCATCTTTAAACGTAAATACATCGTGTCCAGCATTTTCACTCTGACAGACTCTCCCATCACTGTAAAATAGTGATGGTATGCTTGACCATTCCTGGATCTATTGAGTTCTCTTGAAATAGTGGGAAGAAGACACTGACACTCTCACGAACTGCACTAACCTGAAATTCAGCATGATAAGCAGACCAAATTCGGATTTTTTTTAACTTTTTTCATTTGTGAGAGCTCTATGATTTGTAACCATCCACTCCTTCTCTTGTATTATTGTTTCTTCAGGAAGATCTCCATTGCTGCGGGAACAAGTGGTATTTTCTCAATAAGCCTAGCTTCACATGTTGGTACATCAGTAAATGAGGTTTGAAGAGTGAGGCGTCTCGACTTTGCCTTGGCTGTGCAATAAGAAATCCAAATATCATGATGCATGTTCCATAAAATGATCTTTGAGATGTAGTCGCTGATGTATTGTGGTCACAGTTGTCAGCTGCTCCAATCAGAACTGTGCTGCTTGGCAAGACGCCGTGCTTCGTGATCGCTTGGCAAGACGCCGTTGTAACTTAAATAGAGATATAGAATTATACCTATGCACAATTTTTGCTCGTCACATGCCTTTTTTCTATACAATGTATGTATTTGTACTTTAAATTTATATATATATTTGTTGATAATACATAATTAGTCTTAATACTTTTCAAGTTATAGCTAATTTTAAGTTGAAATGGCGGGTATTTTGTATTTCACGATTTATGGCATGATACCTCAAAAAAATCTTGTGTTTTCGAGCCAAAAGTTTCTATATATCCTCAAAAAAATAATTCTGCAATAAAATTGTATTTGGCACATATGGTAAATGTCATGCACATTTTACTATGGGAGGTTCCCCCACTATAAATAACCCTATACTATCACGACACTCATGTTGTTTAGAGTATACAATCGCCCAAATTTGTCACTCTTATGATTGCAAAAATTTTAGAGTGATATCTCCTTTTTTAGAGTGATATTAAGCATGAACCCCCACGACCGCTATAGCGCACTGCTTTGAATATATAAAATAAAAAACAAACTGGACTATAAAACTATTTGAATTTGTTAAAAATAGCAAAAAAATTTATTTTAGATAAATGACAAAATCAATTCTACTTTCCTCGAATTTTCGGGAAGCTGCGAAGAAGAAACGATACAGCTTAAGGAATCCATAAAAGAAGCCAACTTAACACTGTTCTTTAAAGGCTTCCGGTGCGTCAATTATAGTGTCTGTGTGGTGGCGGCTTCCCAAATAGGTCATGGACCAGCAGTTTGTCAAATTTATTTGTCAAAACTAGAGAGTATGCATTTAATTGTATAATTTATATTTGAAAAGTATTATTCTTATTAAACGGTTTATTTAAAGTGTTTGCATCCGAAATACTTAATCTGTTTTCTTTTTTATAGCAATTCTTGATCTTGATGCGATTTATAATCCAGATAAAAATGGAATGATAATTAGTTGGCCAGCTTCTTTTGCTATCTGTTTTTACAAATATAGTATTGAAGCAGATAATGGGTACAATATAACAACAAATAATGTATCAATGGCTAGTAAGTTAGGTTTGGATTTCAGGTTTCCTTGTATATAATTTTTTTTAAATAAAAATAAAGCTACACCATTTTTTTATTTAGAGTCTGAACCAGTTTGTTATTTTTCATAGCCTCCTATGCAAACACGTTTTTTTGGTTGTTAAAATATTCTTCTTTGAAACATTCAAAAACACAGCATTGATTGTCATTTGATAATTAAAATCGTTACTATTTTAAACCATTTTATAAAATTTTGTTCAATTATAAATACAGCCTCGACCTATACGTGTCATACTTAAATCTTCCAATGACAAGAGCCTCTCCGTATTTAAATCTTCCAATGACAAGCGCCTCTCCGTATTTAAATCTTCCAATGACAAGCGCCTCGTCATACTTAAATCTTTCAATGACAAGCGCCTCTCCGTATTTAAATCTTCCAATGACAAGCGCCTCTCCGTATTTAAATCTTCCAATGACAAGCGCCTCGCCGTATTTAAATCTTCCAATGACAAGCGCCTCGTCGTATTTAAATCTTCCAATGACAAGCGCCTTGCCGTATTTAAATTTTCCAATGACAAGTGACTCGCCGTAGTTAAATCTTTCCATGACAAGCGCCTCGCCGCATTTAAATTTTACAATTACAAGTGCCTCGCCGTAGTTAAATCTAAAACTGTTTTAAAAAATGGGAGCATATGTTTAAATTATGACGAGCCACCCATGACTCGGAATGAGAATCTCAGTCTTGGAAAAAAATTACGTGAACTTCAGAATTCCTTTATACAAAGATGATTCCGTGATCGATAAATTCGACCTTCGCAATAAGTTTTCTGTAACAACTCTTAACTCACGACGCTAACCAAACTATATTTCTTGTCTATAAAAATTCAAAGGACTTAAGTAGTTATCGATTGGTCCGCAAAACACTCGTTCTATTAATACTCCCGTTCAAGTACCTCGTCTTACAAGTAAAATTTTATTTTTTAAACTATTTTTTTTATAATTACCGAAACTTGGAAACGCTATATATGCCTTGGTTCTGTCTCTTAAGGAACTCACCATTACTGTGGTTATAAAAGTGTGTATAAAATTCGTTTATATGGAGTTAGTGGTGGTATCGCTTCAATATTCTATATTTGCAACATTTATCGTTCTCCATCAGCTGACACAAACTTGTTTATTAATGAAATTTATAATTTTCTCAGTCTCTTTCCATTTCGACAAATCTACCAATAACCACTTATTGTTTCGTGTACTTGATCAATACTCCACCAAGAAGCATGTTAGTGGTCCTACACATTGTCATGGTCACACCTTCGATCTATAGTTATTTCTCGTGAAATCTATTGTGATTTATCTATGATTTATCTATTAGAGGCCATCATTTTAAGCATATTTAATACATTAAACTTTTATAAAGTATACATAAACCTATACTTTTAATTAAGTTCAAAACATTTATATTTAAGTAAAATTTTAAATTTTATAGTATTTATCTAAAACAGACTATCTTTTAAAAAAAGGTATTAAAATAAAATTGTGTTAGTAGTAACAAATATATAACAACTGCATTGCATTGGTATAACTTAATTTAAGAGTTCAAATTAGAGCTATTTAATAAATTTGAATTGTAATTTTATTGTATCTACATAATTGTGATTTGAGTTCTATTACATTTTAATATATTTTTTAATACTTTAGATACAATTGTATATAATTTGAACGGTATTATATACAAACGGTTTCGGAATAGGGTTATTTCTTTCGATAATATCATATATTACTCTGGAAATTGGTCACAATGGTTCACATGTAAATGCATCTGTGATGAAGGTATGTTAAAAGATTGAAATATATTTGTAAAATATGTGAAATAAAACGATTGTGGCGGCAGACCTTAGAAGAACTTAGCGTCAGTCGTAAAGGTCTTGTAAGCTCAACATTTTTCACAAACCCAATTATATTTATTTAAGTCGTATGAGCGTTGTGGTGGTGCAAAAAAAAACATCCAACAAAAATATTCTTGTAATATTATTAAAAATTATATTTAAAACACTATTGTCCAACATTGATGAGTTTTTATCATAATTCTTCTGCGCTTGCAGTATCGAATCTCGGTCGGCATTCATAGTTGCAAAGTTGATGTGAACACTCACCATGAGGATTTTCTCTTGCCCAGTAATGTAAATTGTGTTTGTTAACAGACTCATTTATGTGGAACACTGCTTCGGCAAAAAATAACTTTCTTTCACAACAATTATCGTTTTGGTTTCTGGCTCATTCACAAACTGAATTCTGCTGTCTGTATCATCTTCTGAGAGTTCCTGTAGCCTTGTTAGTTTATACGAATGGTACTAATTCTTCTGGAAACAACGTACAATACTTGATTGGTTAATTGACTTCTATTTTTCCTTCAAGTTGCCAAGCAAATACTGTTGGGTCAACAAGAAGATGTTCTTTGATCTTGTTTAGTGTGGTATCCTCACTTGCAAGTCACTGGATGCCCACTACATTTTCTTTCGCTTGTTAAATGTCCATTTTCTTTAAAATATCGGTCTATCCATCGTCGAGCAGAAGAATTTGGTGAAGCCTTTTCAAAAAACACTTCAAAATATGTTCTTCCTAATTTTTAAATGCATTCAAATGCCACTGTCCATGAAACTAATTTAGCGTTTTGCTTCAAATTTGAGAATGATAAAAGAGCATTGAAAAAAAAAGATTATAGATTTGTTACTATCATTTCAAATTGTTTCTATTTATATTCATAAATGCTGTATAATTCCATGTAGAAAAAAATCTTAGGTATAGATGAATAATTTCTACATTTATATAATTATAAAATTATTTTTGATTGTTTTTGCATCACCCTGTATATATTGTTCTATTTTTAAAATTATAATTGACAATTATAATTGAAAATTAACAATATTGTAATAAGTAACACCCACATACCTACCTAAATCTGATGAAATCGGCTTCTTTTCAATTATTTTATAGAGGAACTTTAATTTAGGGAAACTAATAGTACATGTAAATATACATTCTAGATGAACTTTTAAAAACATTGACACATAATTTACTTTTGTATCAAAAATTGGATTAATGCAAATGAAACGTTTTAATTTATAAACATGTGTACATTTTAGATGGTCCAAAGGTATCAGTACGAAGCAATAAAAAATGCTCTTCCAACATATTTACATTCGAGTATAATGGTACCTGCGATCCAACCTTCGAATTTTATTATGAAAATAAGGACAAAGTTACTGATAATAAGACTGTTAAACTGTTCATCAACATTAGAGGTAATTCATATATTCTATCAAGAGAGATACATTATTCACTGATTATTAAATCCTGAAAGGCTAAATTGAAAATAGTAATACTAAACTACTTTAGAGTAAAATATTTTATATCTGTCTAAATAAATATTTTTAAATAAAACTATAGTTATAAAAAGTATACATAAATGGCTATATTAAGTTCACTAAAATAACATGAATAAAAGAAATATAAGATCGTTTTATAATTTTTAATCATTTTTTTGTGTCATACCTAATTGTAACATTTTTAACTTTACAGAATATACTGTATACTCAAATATACTTAAAATCAAAAATTATAAGTTCAAAGCGAGATATATTGTGTCAGTAAAGAATAAAAATATCAAAAGTTCTTGGAGCAAGTGGTCAAACGGTTTTACACCGTGTTGCGGCCGAGATTTTGGTATGTATATATCTGTAACTAAGTAAATGAAGCTTTTCATTCAATTGATATTATTTAAAAATTACTAAATGTATACTAAAATGTAGCAATTTAATATTTGAACGGATTTGAGTATTGTACTAATTTAAATAGAAATCTGTATATATATAATAATATTTGAGTAATAATTTGAGATTATCAATTCTAAAATTATTAATTTAATTGGCAACTTGTACTATAGTTTATTCAAAATGCCTAAAAAATACAGACTGAATAAATGTACTAAGTTGAAACTAGATCTGCCATTAAATTAAAAATTAACTCTCAATTTATTTTAATAGATTAATTATTATCGAATTTATAAGTAAAACAGATTTATATACCTAATATGATATAATTTAGTTTTATTTAATCTATACTTTTAACATATTATTTCTATTGAATATTGCATCCACATGAAATGTGACGACTCTGATCAATTAATCTTTCAGCAATGGGGGAAATATTGTTTACATACACTTTGGAACATGTAATGCTTCATTGGGAACACATAGAAAACGGATGTAAGGAATTTTATGAAATTCAAATAAATTTTTTTGGTAGTAAACCGATAAAACATGGATCCAATTCCTTCGGTAGGTTCAAACAATTATAGATCATTTTTGTTTTAAATGTAAATTCGACATTAGAATAAAATACTTTAATATACAAAAATTATGCATTAGTACAAATCCACATTAGTATAAAAGATTACGGTCAAATATATCATATTATGTAAATTGAATTGAATTTTGTTTCTATATTTATAAATAAAATGTAAAAATGTAGCATTATCTTTTTGGATATTTTTTTTTAGTTTCGAACTACAAACTACTAAACAATTATTATATATGTGGTTATATCAATAAAGAATGTTAAATGATTGTAAAAAGGCCATGTTAGTCAGGTAGTACTTATTGCTAGACACTTTCAGTATGACACTCGAAATTTGCTGTTTTGTTTTTGCATTTCCTATAAGATTGGAATCAGTGGAGTAATTTGCGATTTTAGCATTTTTTAATTTCACTTGAAAAACTTTTTTACTTTTGACTCTTTTATACATCATACATTATACAAACATTTAATATACTACATATAATTTATAAATATATAAATGTAAATTATATGTAAAAATATTCGTTCATTCAAAACAGATATGTATAATTGAAAATATTATCACAAACACATAAATCCAAGGCTTACGCCACATTTTCTATTACGTTATTATATGTGTTATTATTTTTATATTTAAATAGCAATAGATCTACATCAACTGGAAAATTCATATGTAATAAGTGCGAGAGTACGTGCTAAGACTTGGAACTATGGTTACAACCA